>VZQC01014995.1:4181108-4488126 GCA_009823505.1 Rhizomys pruinosus | reverse complement strand
TTTTGGTCTTTTCAAGACAGGGTCTCCCTGTAGCCCCAGCTGTTCTGGAACTCACTCTGCAGACCAGGCTGGCCTTGAACTCACAAAGATCTGCCTGCCTCTGCCTCCTAAGTGCTAGGATTAAAGGTGTGCTCCACCACGCCCGGCCATGTGTCTCCATTTTTTTTAAGTGTGTGTGTGTGTGTGTGTGTGTGTGTGTGTGTGTGTGTGTGTTTACATCAGTATGTGCATATGTGAGTGAGGTATCTGCAGCATACAGAAGAAGGTAGTGGATGTCATGAAGCTGAGTCACAGGTTGCTGTGATCTCAGCCAACATGGAAGCTGAGAACTGAACATGGAACTTCTAGAGCAGCAATGACTCCAACCACTGAGCCATCACCATAATCCTCACATAGAAATCTTAATGCCTCCTTTTCTCTCTAAAGAACAAGATTCATAAAGATAGGTTAGATAACATTAAGTACAACTTTATGTGAAGATTACCCAATCAATATGGTATTACTGATTAAAACACAAGAAATGTTTTAGTAGTCTCTGAAACAGATCCGTATTAAACCACAAGTAAGGCATATTTAACCAATCATTCAACCTACAATAAAATGTTGTATAATCAATCAATGTGATAAGTTTTCTAAAATATAGCAATATCATACTTAACTAGATGTATTTCCCTCAATAAGAAAGTTCTTTTATGTCTTCAGTTGATATATCATATAACAGCTCTTGATAACTATGTCAGAACAAAATTATCAAATACACTGGTAAGTCTAAATATCACAAATATCTCATTCCAACAAAGCATGGATCCTCTTTTCTCTAAGTGTTATAACAGCTCACTGACTCAACTTAAGTAGTTATCATTAAACGAGGGAATTGCTAAAAAATTCTTTTTTCAAGTCATAATTTTCTCTGGAGTAACTCAGAGAGTAATCATAATATTACAACTCTGAATTCTTGTGAACTGAAGTCCCATTTTGGAAAAAAATTACAGGTTTCATTAAAAAAAAACACAGCCTCTGAAAAAATATCATTTCATCTTGATGCCAGGCTGTACACTAAATAAATTAGAAATTGCTGAATAAATAAATATGGTTGGATATGTTTAAAAGAAAATGTGAATCAAAGTGAGAAATGTTTTAAGATCCTTCCAAGCATTGAAGACTTAGGACAGATATCTGGCTGAAATTTTAAGCAATTTCAGGCCAAAACAAAAATGTGAGACTCCAAACCAGAAAATATCAGAAATGGTAACTGTCTTGGGGATAATAGATGCCATTTTTTACCTGATACAAATTTCATGTGCATCATCATAAAGTAACTGACCAACTAACTTAAATGGAATTTCCTAAATCAAACAATGTCTGTTCTCTGCCTGATAAGCAGGCAATACTCTAATATAACCTTGTTCTACTATAGCCATGAAATTCACTGTGAATTTCAAAGGATAATTTAAATGATGTTGTTCAAAGTTCTTCAGACCTGTCCTTCACTTAAAGGTGTCCCACCCAGGTGGATAGATCCTCACACCGCTGAAGCTGTCTTCTTGCTGATATCTGTAGTGAGAGCTTGTTGCCATCTCTTCCTGGAAATCACACACAGAGCAAAAGTTCCTGTGGGAAGGTAATGGAAAATTTCTCTAACATTAGGTTTCCTCTTGTGACTATGAATTAGGAAGTACCTCTTTGCCCATTTTACTTAGCTATGCAGAGGTGATCTCTCCATGCTGACCGGACACAGACCCAGCCAACCCCATCCATAATGAAAATCAATGCCACCAAGTCACTAAACAATTACTCTGTCTTCTTTAAAATGCACAAGTCTTCAAAAACAAGGATTTAGAGACTGATTAATTTGCCATTTGTCTAGGAGATTGCATTAGCTGCATTATTTAAGAAGTCTTGGGCCCTCAAAAGCTAAAACAGGATCAAAGTTTTGGAATTCACAATCCCTATGAATGGCTGTTTGAGACACTCTGAAAAGGTTTAAAAGCTGTGCCGTAGTCGTAAATTCTCACAGAATTTTATTCACATTTTAAGATAACAATGGACTGTAGTTTTTCTACATGTATAAAATGGAAAAAATTATCAAAAATAGTTAATAACTTGTTGCCTCAAAAGCATTCATGGGACTGTATATTTTCTAGACATATTTTCTTCAAAAAAGTAAGAATACCTTTTTGGACTTTATCTGTATGTGTTGATTCCATTACCACTTAGGAGGCAGAGGCAGGCAGATCTTTGTGAGTTCAAGGCCAGCCTGGTCTACAGAGTAAGTTCCAGGACAGCTGGGGCTACAGGGAGACCCTGTCTCAAAAAGACCAAAAAGAAAAAAAAAAGAATGATTATCATATCTTTTTCCTTTTTCTCATGTCTCACTGTCTCTCAACATTAATTACTCTTCCCATTTTTTCTCCTTCATTATATATAGGAAATCTACCAAGACCTTAAGAACACCTGTGTATACATACCTAAGAACACCTGTGTATACATTCCCTTCTTTGACTATTTCCATTTGAAGAGTATAGACTAGTATTTTTCAACATTCAATTTATTAATTTCAATTCATAACTTCAACATAATTATTTGATTAATTACATTAATTTTGAGAGGAAATTGCTCAAAGCTGTGTTTTCTTTTCTGCATAAAATATTTTAATTACTGAAATCATTTTATTCAAAATACATTTGCCAGTGGTAGAAAGCTTTAAGAAGAAATTGCTCTCAAAAGAGACAGGAGTTGATAGAAAGATCTCTTGGGGTCACTGGAAGTTAGTTTCTTGGGTTATGGAATAAGGACGTTCAGTAGGAAGACCCAAGTACCGCATAGGTGATTCACTATGACTGCATCAATGAAAGGTAGAGGTCAGGCCTAACCCATGCAACACATAAGAGATGATTCTGTTGAGCATGCAGGAAATCACTTTCATGTGCTATCTGAGGCCCTCTGTAAAGTATAGATGGCATATATTTGTTAATGTTCCATTTAACTGTGCCCCAACATGCTTCTCATCCTGTGAATGAAATCAATTTCTTAATAGTGCTTCACAGTGAGTGAATAAGAATAAATTATCCCTCATGCCTCGCCTAATATGAAGCAAGTGTTTACCTCAATTTGCTTTAGATAAGCATATGTGAATAAAAGAGCAAAGAGGAAATTTTAGAGTCTTGTTTCTATACCCATTTCTCAAAAAATGGTTGGAAAAAAATTAGTATATGGTATTTGAGAGGCTTCAGAGAAAAATCTCTCAAATCTAGAAACATACTTTTAAATATATGCTTGATTGTTGCATGTCGTCATTGTGTTCCCAAAAAATCAANATATATAATATTAACTAATCACACATCAATTACTCCTAAAGCAATCCACTGTTATTGGTGATTACAGGATTTGATTAACCTAAATCAACTGATGAGCATGTGAAGTATCAGAGAGCATAAGTGACTAATTTAAGCTCACAAAACCCTTAAGTAGCATTGCCCACTGGTATCTCTGTCATGATTTTATTGCTATTTACACTAGTTTGTGTAAATAGCAATAAAATGGATTTTAAATAAACAGAAGAAAAAATAATCCACATACCTGGTCTATTCTCTGAGTTTTATTTCTTCAAACAGGTGATTGCTTGGAATCCATTTCCCATAATATAAGCCAACATAGAAGGAAGGGGCATCATCCATGGGAAATATACTTATGAAATCAATTTATTTGTAGAATTTCCTTAAGCATATGCTTTCAGGTTAAAATATGCCAGTGACATACCTTCATGTGAGATTTGTTAGGTGATAAGGACTTGAAGGACATTCCCTGTGTGCAGGGATAAGGGCCTGCATCCATCTTGAAGTTCACAGCAGCTTTTTAGAGAGGTATCATTCACATGCTTTGGCTAGCTGGGCAATGGCTCCTGGATAATAAGTTGCTGAGTCACTAAATACTAAAATATCATTTAGTGGTTTCTAATATTCAAAGTAGTTTCAACAGAAATTGCTTGGAAGATTCCTTGTGAAAGTCTTGTAAGAACTGAGGGCTTCAAATTGATTCTGGGGCAAGAGCCCAGGCTCCCACAGGACTTCCAGTAGTTCTATAACTCTTTAATGTCTTCTTTAAAACTCTTCATTAGAGGAAAACGCTCGTTTGTAGGAATTAAACCAGCCTGTTACAGAGAAAAGTCATTAAAGATGCTAATGTAATACAAGGTTTTTATCTGTGTGGCCTTATAGGGATGATTTTATAAGTATTTATGCAATTAAATATTAACTGGCCTAAACCAGTGCTTCTAGAAAGCAAATTTTTTCCCAAAGACTGTTAAATGGGTGTTTTCTTAGTTTATTTTTTTCACCAGCAGTTGCATTTAATGCTACTTAATATAAAACATGGTGGGGAAGATGCATTAGTGTTCTGTCTGCCCCTCATACCACTATGCTCTGTGAGCCCTAGGTATAGCAGTTCTGTTGTGGGTCTGTCACTTAGGGCTGGGCATCTCACGGACACTTCTTATTCTCTGTGTATGACCAGTTGTGGAACTTGTAGTAGGCTCCATCTCTTGCAAAAGAAGTTTAATGAGTGGTGACTGGCATTCTTTGTAACAATAAGGATTCATATTTAGCATATAGTAAGAAATTATATTTGTCTAGGAATGTGAGACTTATGGTTTTCTCTAGGATCTTTGACCTCTCCATCCATATATATCTGGGCTACCTTTACAGTGTCACATGTGAGTTTCCTCTAATTGGGCAGCCTTAAGTCCATTTAGGTAGCTGTTGATTACCTCCAAGATAAAAGTGTCATTACTACAACATATACTGCCAGTCATTGTTGTGGTTATTGAGTTTTAAAACTGGCATTGGACCATTGATTGATTTTTTTTTTCTTAGCAAGCTTACATAATGTGAAGCTTCTTCATGCAAAAGAGTGTAATGAACACCACATTGCAGAGAAAAAGGATGCAGTGTGTGTACCTGGTCCAGACTCCCATATTAAACTTCACCAACCCAGCACTCAGGGACTGTTAGGGAAGAGTAAGCAAAAATATGGTAAGAGCTAGAGGAGGAGGTGCATGACCATCATTAGGAAACAGCCTTACAGGCTTCTGGGAACTTGCTCATAGGAACTTACAGCAACAGTGACACCAGGTACAAGACCCATGCAAACTCAATTGAACAGAAACAAGCACAGAACAGGGGAAATAGGCAGCAGTCCACAACTTTGGTGAAGGACTATTAGACACTGATCACCACTGGGCAAGGTAGCACTGATTTTTACAGGAGCGATGCTAGAAAGGCTGACCAGGCTACAGTGGACAAGTTCACCACTGAAGGACCTCTGTGAACACAAACTTGACTCAACAGACCATAACATATATGCCAAAGTGCATAAAGTCCTGTGGCAACGGGAGGGGTGCAGACAGGGAAGAGAGAGCAAAATAGGATTAAGATGCACAGGAAGTAAGGTCAACAGTCAACAAATGGGACCTCATAAAACTCAGAAGCTTCTGTACAGTGAAAGAAACAATCAAGGAGGTGAAGAGAAAACTCACAGAGTGGGAGGAAATCTTTACCAGTGATACATCTGACAGAGAATTAATGTCAAGAATATATAAACTACTCAAAAAACAAAGAAATAAGAAAACGAATGACCTACTCAAAAGATGGAGTAAAGAGCTGAACAGAGACTTCACCAGCAAGGAAGTAAAGATGGCTGAGAAACAGCTTAAACAGTGTTCAACATCATTAATAATTAAGGAAATGCAAATTAAAACCACTCTCAGATGTCATCTCACTCCAATATGACTAGCTAAGATCAAGAAAACAAAAGACAACAGATGCTGGAGAGGTTGTGGGGAAAGGGGAACACTCATCCACTGCTGGTGGGAATGTAAACTTGTACAACCACTATGGAAAGCAGTGTGAACATGTAAAAGACTTGGAATGAGCTGACCACCTGACCCAGTCATACCACTACTGGGTATACACCCACAAGACTCATCCTACTGCAAATATACATGAACATCCATGTTTATTACAGTTCTCTTCACAATTGTGAAGAGCTGGAACCAACCCAAATGCTGCTCAACAGACGAGTGGATGACAAAAATGTGGTACATCTACAGAATGGAGTACTATTCAGCAGTAAAGAAAGATGGCATTATGAAATTTGCAAGTAAATTGATGGAGGTCGAAGCCATTATGCTGAGTGAAGTAACACAGTCCCAGAAAGACAAATGGAAAATGATTTCCCTCATGTGCGGATACTAACACCAAATCCCCCACATGAAAGGAAGCTGAACGACATTATTGTTATATTTCTGTTTATGTGAAAGCAACTATGTTGTTATGTTGTGAATCTCTCAACAGGCTCTAGAATCCACCCAACAATTATTTACAGACTCTGTAATTACTGTATATGGGTGGAGAGTATGTATCCATATTTTAGAGTAATATAAAATTAATAGAGGAAAATGTGAATTCCTAAGCATAAAAAAAACTGAGAGAAAGATGCAGGACAGATATGGCAGAATGCATGATCTGGGGAGGGGTGGGGTGGGGTAGGGGGAAGGGAAAGGGGAATACCTGAACTCAATTGAAAAGTGATATATGAAATACACAAAACATCAATTAAAAATGATGTATTATATGAAATCCAGAAAAATTCAATAAAAATATATTTTAAAAAATTGTTCATACAACTTAAAAAACACTGTGAGTTAAATGTTTTATATTGGAATCACAAAGTAGTTTAACCCTAAGTTATCACCAAAATAATTTACAGTATTCTAACATTTAATGATACTGACTCAAATCCATCTTTTTAAGCACTGCTCTTCTTTTATTTTTTTAGATTGTATTTTACATAAACTGATGCTTGGCTCTGACATTGGAGTTTTATATAATCCAGATCTACAAATATTTTTCCTTACCTAAAATGAATATAATTCAGCTCTGTAGTGGAACAAAGTTTGACATTAAAAACTTTTACATGGCCCATAGAAAATGTGATTCATCTACTTGAGAGTGAAGAAGGAAAAACAAAGACTGTTTTGATGTCATTAGACATAAAGATGTCTTCGTGATTCTATGGCAAAAAAAACAATCATACTATTAGAAGTGCAAAATGGAGTAGCTATGGCTAGCCTGGGGCCTTCATTTTGAATGGTCATCAAAGACAAGTCAGAAAATAGACTCTGCACATTATCTATCAAATGTTGTAAAATCTTGACGTTCTCCCATATTCTTTATGGTGAGTATGTATGTTCTTGTATACTCATGTATGGTGTGTATACATGTGTATGTGTATGCATGTATGGTGTGCTGTAGGTACAGATGTGTTTGCCCATCCTAGAAATGTATAGAGGTCAAAGGCTGATAGTAGGATGTCTTCCTCAATCATGTCTCCACTGTTTATTTTGAGATAGAGTCTCTCAGTGAACCTGGAATTCATTGATTCAGCTGAACTCCCTAGACAGCCAGGCCCTGGAATCTACCTGTCTCTACTCTCTAGTGCTGGGGTAACATTTCCAGACCGTCACACCTAAATATATACTTTTTAAAATTTAATTTATTTTAGCTGGCATATACAAATATAAAGTTGTACATATTTATAGGGTCAATGATGTTTCATGCATATTGCTTAAAACTTAAAAATGCTGAACATGTGTAAGTCATTAAACATATAAAATTACTTTGTGGTTAAAAATTCCACAGACCTGAACAAAATTGTACAGTTTGTTCTTGAGGCTTTTGAAATGGATGCAATATCACACCTATATTGATCCTACTGTAAAATCGTATACCAAAGCATCATGCCATATGTAACCTACTTGGTATTCATTGATCAGTTTCATCCACACATATCTTCTTTTTTTATTATGTTAAGGGGTTCAGATTTATATTTTTAATTTTATATCTCTAAAATATGAATATATACCTTCTGCCCATGTACATTAAATACTGTGCCTGAAAGTAAGTTAATTCTAGGGTTCATTAAGATATTCACCTTATAACATCACAGTTGCTTTCAGATAGAAAGAAATATAACAATAACATTGCTCAGCTTTTCACTTTGGGGATTTGGTACTAGCATCCACAAATGAGGGAAACCATTCCCTGTTTATTTTTTGGAGACTGTGTTACTTCACTTAGCATAATGGCTTCAAGATCCATCCATTTATCTGCGAAGTTCATGATGTTATTTTTCTTTACTGCTGAATAGAACTCCATTGTGTAGATGTACCACATTTTTGTTATGCAGTCATCAGTTGAGGGGCATTTGGGTTGGTGCCAACTCTTCACTATTGTGAAGAGAGCTACAATAAGCATAGATATGCATGTATCTTTGCAGTAGGATGAGTTTTGTGGGCATATGCCCAGAAGTGGTATGGCTGGGTCAGGTGGTAGACTCATTTTCAGTCTTTTAAGGGTTCTCCACAGTGCTTGCCACAGTGGCTATACTAGTTTACATTCCCACCAGCAGTGAATGAGTGTTCCCCTTTCCCCAAAACCTAGCCAGCATTTGATGTCTTTTATTTTCTGATCTTAGCCAGTATTATCAGAGTGAGATGATATCTTAGAGTAGTTTTAATTTGCATTTCCTTAATTATTAATGATGTTGAACATTTTTTAAGATGTTTCTCAGCCATCTTTACTTCCTCATTGGTGAAGTCTCTGTTCATCTCTTTACTCCATCTTTTGAGTGAGTCATTTGTTTTCTTATTTCTTTGTTTTTTAAGTAGTTTACATATTCTGGATGTTAATGCTCTGTCTGATGTATCACTGGTGAAAATTTCTTCCGACTCTGTGGGTTTTCCCTTCACTTCCTTGATTGTTTCTTTAGCTGTACAGAAGCTTTTGAATTTGATGAGGTCCCCTTTGTCAATCGTTGACCTTACTGGGTTCTGGGATCTGAAAAGTCAGGTCCTGATGTTTGCATCCAGCCCAACAAATTTTGAATACTATTGATTACTTATAGAAGGATTCCATGTCCTACTCTTTTCTGTGTTTTAAATCATCCCAGTGAAATGCACATAACTACAGAAGTATACAATTGTAACCATTCCTTAATTTTTTATAACCCATGTATTTTCAGTACAGTGTGAAAACCCCAAGTCAACAAAGAAACTTAAGAAAATAAACTGACCAGAGATAAGCAAGAAATATTTTAAAAGAAAAAAATACATACATGCCTATGTGAAAAGCCATTGGATTTTGTTACCATGAACTGAGAGGAACATTCTTCTGTTCTCATTTCAAGATTCTCAAATGTGTATGACTGTTGGGGAGCCAATGAGTGAATCTAAACAATGATTTATCCCATTCACTACTTAAATACCTTGGACTCTCATAGTTAATTTTTATATTAAAGACATAAATAAAACGAAACTAAACAAAAAGCCAATAAATATGTCTGATTTGCCCCAATGAACAAATTGAAAACTAAATCTCAGAAAAATAAAGGCTTCAGACATTACATTTGTAAGAAGGTGTAGAAGATTTAACATGTACATAAGATTTCAAATTTTACTTTCCTTGCTCTACCACATTTCATTTTTTAAATGACACTGAACGTGGTTTGTAACATAGTCAAATTCTTAGAATTGGACCAGGTTGTGTCATCATAGGCTCTTTGGTTTCATGATTCTTCTTGTGTGTCCTGGAAATGAGTGGAAAATAGCTAAGAAAAAATCTTACAGTTTTTGTATATCTGTATTAAAATGTGGTTACACAAATTGCTTTTACATTATTTATAGTCAAAGATTTCTAGGTGGCTATAGGTTTTGTTTTTATTTAAATATTAGCTGTTCTACAATTAAGTTGTTTCTTGTCAGAAGGCATAAAATTTCCAATCTCCCTGAATATTCAGGTAACAAAAATACCTTAAAATTAACTAATTAATTGGATCTAATAAAAGATAGCTAAGTGGGTGCCATCCTTCCTTCATAAGCACAAGGACTTGTCTTCCATTCTCTGAACACATATAAAAGTGCCGGGTATTTTTCTATGTGCCAGAACTAGGAGGCAAAGACGTCTCAGGAAGATTCTGAGGGTTCACTTGGTAGCAAGTTTAACCTAATGATTGAGCTCTAGGCCAACAGGAGACAGTCTCAAAGAAGGTAATGGCATTTCCGAAGATTGCCCAGGTATATACTCTGTCCCCCAGTGCAGGTTCATACATGCTCATGTGCACCCCACACACACCATATACACACATGCAGTGAAAAAAAATCATCAGAGAAAACTGTTTCTTTGTGGTCATTGACAATCTCTGGCTCTTTGAATCTTTCTGCATCCTCTTCCACAGTGATCCCTGAGCACTGGGAGTCAAAAGTTGGATGTAAGCATATTATTCAGGGATGAACACTCTTCAGTTCCTCAGTTTCTGCAAGTTGGCAAGTTGTGGGCCTTCTGCTACATAAGGAAGCTTCTCTGGTGAGAGCTGAGAGATGCAGTAATCAATAGGTATAATGCAACCTCACAGCAATGGTCACAGCATGCACACATCCCATGTAAGCTCAAGTCATACAAAATTCTCAGCATAGACATAGGAAGTGGCTAACACACTCTAGCCTACCTGAGGAAAATATAGGCACCCATGGCTTCTGGGGAGTGAGTTGGCCTTTTCTAAGATTGTGACATTTGGTATATTAAACAGTTTCTGGTGGATGGATGTACCCACACTGGAGGGTGTCTGGTTTGGTCCACAAATTTTACCTTATAGGACATAAAAATAATGTATAATATATACATGAATATATGTATATCAGAGTACATGAAATTGGGCAGAAAGGAGTAGGTGGGTGCAGGTTAGGCAGGAGATCTAAATATGATTAAATATTACACATGAAATTCAAATAAGTTCAGTTTAAAAAAAGGAAAATATCAAAATCTGGAGTTATTGAAATTTTACTGGTAAATATGCCATGCTAAAATGTATCTAGAGTGTTACTGCAGATCAGAGGGGGAACCTAGGAATGTCTGTGTCTAATGTCAATTTCAGTGTTAATTGTAGCAGGTTATATTAATAGTTTCATGTTTCTGAAACAATTCTAATCTCTGCAAAATAAAAATTTTGATTAATGTTTTTGAGAATATGTTTCTTGAATAACTAATATCATGCAGAATCACTTCACAAAAGTTATGGGTTTAATGATCTGAGTTGGACAGGCCAGAAGACTAATCTGCTGGCTATTATATATGCAGCTCACAGAAGTTCAATATTTGGCCCATAGCCAAGAAACGATAAACGCATGGCCACGTGGCACTAACTGCACAGTTTCTTGATTTTGCTGACACATCACGTTACCTGTACCACTTTGTCCAACATAAAGAAGAAAACTAAAATGCAAAAGCTGCCAGAAGATTATAAAGCAATTAGAAAGACTTGTCTGGATCAGGAAAGCAAGTGAACATTGAGATTGAAACTCAGAGGCTCTAGATAAGTCTGTCTCATAAGTATGTTATTTTATACTGTCCCTTTGTCATTTCATATATAGTGATAGTTTGGGAGGCTTATAATGGTTATCAGAAGCCCTGACCCACTTGTTTATTTTTGGTTAACTGTGAACTGTACCATAAAATTTTAACAGACATTTGTTCCTTAGAACTCTGAAAAAAAATACTATAAAACTATATGAGCACAGCTGTCCAAAAGACACACATTTTATCAATTACCCAATCATGCGAAGATTTTGTTGGCTGTCATTTTTACCTATTTTCAATATTAAAAATTTAATAATCTCATATAAATCATCTTCAAGAAATTTTAATAGAGTGAAATACTTATACGATCTGAAGAGAAACCAGAGTACTAGAAATAACTAACACTAAGGGCCTTTAAAAAAGTCAAACCTACTGTAGAAACCTCTTTTTAATATATACATACACAATATAATGGAGCTGGAGAAATACTTCAGCACTCCTGACTGCTCTTGCAGAGGACCCAGGTTCAATTCCCATCACCCACTAAAATCCATCCTCAACTCCAGTTTCAAGGAATCCCATACCCTATTCCAACCACCACAGGCACTGCATGATATGGGAGTACCTACCTATATGCAGACAATACATTCATTCTCATTAAATAATAAAATATTTAAATATGTAGATATGCAGTATAAAATGAACTTAGATGTAGTTACCCTATAGCAGGAGTCCAGTGGCTCCAATAGAGACAACAGGGTAATAATGAAAAGCAGGACTGACTGCTTCCTTTGAAGATGTTGACCAAGGAGTTGCCATAGATAAGCAAACAATGCTGGGCATTGCTACTGCAACTGGTTACCTAACAGAATGTGATACTAAGACCCTATTGCTGTGCACAGTAACAGAACTAACATGCAGAAATCAGGCTTAATCTATGCTGGCTACATTTTACAGTACTAGAAAAGTTTTATGGCAGAAAAGGTAATTACCAACATTGCCCAGCTACGAACTCCTCAAACTCCAATAACAAAATATGTGCACCATTGCAATAGTGAAAAGAAGGATCTTCAGATTGGACTACCTCAACCCAGATGGCCCACCCCAAATGTGGGCGTTACCTTCTGCCAGCAGGCAGTATAAAAGGCCATGGCAGAGGGAGCTGGTCCTTTTTTTCCTGTGGCTTGCTTCTCTCTCACTGGTGAGTTTGTCTTGCTGCTGTGATCAACCCTTCGGATCCCAGCGTGTACTGAGACTAGCAGATCTCCTGGAATCCATCGGGCCTTCAGCACCAGATTGGGACTACTGAGACATCCAGCCTTGCTGACTGAGCAGTTCCCTGGATTCTCAGCCTCTCCAGTGAGGTGCAGCTACTGTTGTACTCCTTGAACTCTGTCACGTGAGCAAATCAAGAAATTGTATATAGCTATATATTCATCCTGTTGCTTCTGTTTCTTTAGAGAACCCTGACTAATACAGTTACCTACCTATGTTTAATTATAGTTAACACTCACTTTACAAAATGGATCTCCATAGCTGACCCACCACAGACCAAGAACCTTCAGGCAGATAGGTCAAGGTCATAGGGAAGAACCCACTACTGGAATTCTGCTAAATACACATTGTTATACTAACTCCTAATCACTTAGTGCATCTCTCAGCTCATCCCAGAGTAAATTCTTCTTGCAGCAGATGGTGATTAACAAAGAGAGACACAATTTGTCAGCTCAGTGTGTAGAGAATAAGAGGCTGTAGAATGCTCAGCCCTAAATAGGACACCTGTATCACATCCTCTCCTCCCAAGGCTCATGGATCACTCAGTAAGGAAGTGAAAGATGGTTAGAGCCAGAAGTTGTCAATGAACACAACAAAGTTATGTTGTCTGGATGCCCAGAGTATCTGCACATATGAACCACATGTCTGTGACATCATGTAGGAGACTGGTGCAAGCCAGACAAAAACCCAGCTTGGATGGGGAAGGTTGGCAATAAGCTCCAGCCCTATCTGAGGATCACTGTCAGTTGACAGCAGCTGGAGTGGGAGAGTCAGTTTCCTTACTGATGTGCTGCCTGCCTGGTCAACCAGACTCCAGGGGATAAACTCACAGCCAAAGCATTTTGGGAAACACAGATTGGAAGTGATGAGCCTTTTAAAATATATAATAATAATTTATATGAAATGGTGAGGGATAGAAAGATGATGGTGGAACAAGAAAAGGGTCCGAATATTAGCAAAACACATTTTTCTATTTTAATTGATTTTTGTGAATTTCATACAACACAGCTTAATCATATCTAGAGTGCTCCTTTATCTGTACCCAACCTATAGAGCACTGCCAGATTTCATGCATTCTGTCAGATATGTTAAGGGCTATCAAGTCAAGTTTGTGCCTCCAAACGTCCATTGGTGTGAGTTCATCCACCAGAGCTTGGTCAACCTATCTAGCATAACTTCCTTAAAGATCAAATCTCTCTCACCCAACAATGATCAGTCGCCAATAGTTCTTCAGGTAAAGGGGCTTCTTATCCCCTTCCCACTTCTGTACTAGGTTTTCTATGCTTAAGTTTGCTTGGGTCTTGTGCATGTTTCCATCATTGTTATAAGTTCATATGAGCAAGCTCCCTTTGCATGAAAACTCTATTTCTTGTGGTCGTCCACCACCCATGGCTCTTACAGTTTTTCCCCCACCTCTTCCACAATGTTTCCTGAGCCCTGATAGTTGAGGTTGAATGAAGGAGTCCTGTCCAGGGACACACTCTCTGCAGTCTCTACAGTTTGGCAGTTGTTTTCTGTGTTAGTCACCACCTGATGCATGAGGAAGCTTTGCTGATGAGTTGAAAAATCCATTAGCATTTTCTCTACCCACTGTTCCACTATGTTCCCTGAGACTTAGGTGTAACATCTGTGCTGTAGATGTGAAACTTAGGGCTGAGCATCTCACAGACACTCTCTGCATCTGATCAGTTGTAGAACTCTGCAATAGTTTCTATCTGCTGCAAAAAGAAGCTTCTTTGAAGACTGGTAAGAGGTATGCATCTCTGTAATATAAGGATTCATATTTAGCACACAGTGAGAAATTACATTTCTTAGGATATGACAAATGTAGGATTTTCACTGGGATCCCTCCTGTCATGTGCATTTGGCTGTTTACAATAGCACATGAGTGAGTTTGCTGCCTTTAAGCAGGTTTCCAGTCCAATTAGATAGCTGTTGCTTGACTCCAAGATAAAAGTGCTACTGTCACTCCAGTTGAAACAGCTTGCTGTGCCAGTCGTTGTCGTGACTAGCGTTCATAGCTGGGCTGGACTGTTGATTGACTTTCTCCCTTAGCAACTTGCATAATATCCTCTGATATGAAAACTAGTCTTCAGGGAGGAGGCTTCCAGGCCTGTTTGAGCTCCATTGCTCTAAGTCCTGTGTCTGATTCATTAAAATATTTTTAAAATAACATTTAACAATAAAATGATTGGCTATCAGTTATCAGTTATAAATCATGTAATAAATCATTGTGGCTGTGGAGACCCTGTACATCCATCTCTCGGTATAGTGAGTTATTATAGCACTGTACTCCTCTGAACTGAGCCATGTGCTGGCTTTGCCTATACAAATTCACCATATCAGTTTGTGGTCTGGTATTGGATAGTAATTTCAGTGCTAACCACATTTCCACCTTGTTTGTGGCTGTAATCTAGTTTCTCATTTTTTGTGCCTTTTTTCTTTTTTTGAGACAGGATCTCCCTGTAGCCTCAGCTGGTTGAAACTCACTATGTAGACCAGGTTGGCCTTAAACTCACAGAGATCCATCTGCCTCTGCCTCTTGAGTGCTGGGATCAAAGGTGTGGGCCGCCACTCCCTACTAGTTTCCCATTTTTTAACAATGTCATCTTTTTATCCAGTTACTTTATTTCTTTATTATTGCATCCTTTTGAACCCTGTATCTCTGAAAACAAATCAAGTTCTTTGATTTTAAATAAGATTAGGTCTAACTAATGATTAACAAACAGTGAACTGGTTAGAAATGGTGGCTTCTGGTGATTTATCCACTCATTTCTTGAATTCTAATTGTGATAAAATACTAACATACAGAATGCATGCCACTAAAGATAAAAAGGGAAGAAAACCTATAGAACAAATTTAAACCAATAATTGACATATGAAAATATTCAGAGGAATCCTGATTGCGGGGGCCATGAGGTAGTCTTATTTTCTAGCAAACACTCATCAAAGCACCAATATTCTGAAGCATTTCACAAATAAAACAGAGTCATTTAAATACCAGAAAGTGATTTCTTACCATTTGGCATTTTTATATTATCATCCCTGATATTAAAAAAATAAACCTGTAACTATTTTTGGAAACTAAATTGATCGCTATAAATATATTTTATTTCCACGGATGCATCAGTGCAGCCAAAAATATTCTGTTTTCCCAACAGGAAGAGACTCAGACTGCTACTTTCCACATTTGGTACCGGCATCCTCTGCTCAGTCATCGGTGCTGGCAGATGGTCTGCTGGCACACAGATGGAAGCCACTTATATCACCACTACTGACATCTTTCACATCTAGTACTGTCATTCTGTGCAAGTAACAGGATCACTACTAAAATTAATATGCTGGATGATAAGTGTAATAAATAGTTTTACTTTGTTTTAGAGTAAATCCCAATTTTGCATCATCACAATATAGATACTCAAAGTACACATATTACATAGGAACAAGCATTAATCTGTCCAAATGAAAATTTGTAACATCTAGAACCCTTCTGCTAATTTCTATTATCATAATAAACTACAAAGAAATTCTGTTGAACCTATGTTTATAGTACTCAAAATTCTACAAAAATAAAATTAAATTGTATATTCTGATAAGAATTTCATAGTATTTGTCTGTGTAAATGAATCTTATGCATGTGTTGGTTAAAAATATATCCTAGTCCCTAAACATATAACATATTTGATATGAAATAGAATCACATTTCTTAGATGATATATGAGTGACCTGTCTTATGTTTAATTAACACTGTAGAATCTCATACTATTAAGTGACTGCAACAAGGATTATGTCTCATTTATATTTATTCTTTAAGTTTTAGAGAATTTTCTTCCTGTTTACACTGCTCATCATGATCATCATTCTATTTATCATGTTTTTTTCTGTATTTTATTATGACTTGATTTTTAATGCCTCGTGAATATGAAAGGGGCCTGATTCTTCTTCAAGAGTTGATAATTCATGGAGTTAGCATAAAACTTCCCTGCACTCTCAAACCAATTTGATGTTAATTAGATATGGTTTGAACATGTTGTTTGAGGGTTTCTTGCTATTTAGTAGTAGTGTAGCAAGCTGAGATAGACACCTTTAAGACACAGAATCAAATGAGAAGTCCTTCAAGGCGATTGGAGGACTCAACCTTGGAAAAGTTTAACAAGCTGTTCTGGGGCCCTGGGCGCTCCTGAGAGTGGTTACTCTAAATGCAGTTCTGAGGATGAATGGGTCTTTGGCTTACAGGTTGGCCTCCTGATGCAATGCAACTCAGAGAAGTCTCGTGAAGGATATTTCTTTTCTTCTTTTTTTTTTTTTTTTACTTTTCTTCTTTTCTTTTTTTCTTCTCTTTTTTTATGTCTTTATTTCTTCATATTTTTGTATTATTAGCAACTGAACCCCACCCAGGCTTTGACTGCACTTGGTAAGCAAGCACAGTAAAACAGGGCTGAATCTCAGCTTTTATTTCACTTATTAAAATGAACCAGGTTGCCCTTGAACTCACTGTTTAGCCCAGGCTAGACTTGACCTTGCTTTCCTACTGCCTCAGCCTGCCAAATAGCTAGAATTACAGGACTGAATCAACACAACTGGCTAAGAATGTAGTCTTGGAGGAAAAAAAATAAAAACTAAGATAGAAGTTAGGTGTACTTTAAGCTAATTTGGGGTATGAACCCAAAATTTATCTAAAAATATATTCGTTAACTAAGAAATAACATATGACTCTTGGTTAATTACAATTTCAATAAAAGTAATAATTGAGGTACTAGTTATTTATGTTATATGTATTCGTTAGTTTTCCTATTTGAAATAATTACATTTCATTTGTGATCAGAGAAAGACCCTGTTTCTAAGGGAGACATGCTGACCTAGTTAGGGCTAACTGACATTTTACCTACAACTTTGTTTAAATGTTGTAGTGATTAAACTGCAACTTACTATTCGTATCTACATGTATACATATCCCCATTTAAAAAATATAGAAAATATATTAAACAATTCCAATTATTGTATAGTCTGGTGGGATTATAATGCTACTTATATTCTTAGTCTTCAAATTTTTCTAAAGCTTTTGGGAAAATTTTTACAATAAAAGGGGAAAAATCATCCATTAAACTTTCTTAGGTGCTTCACTAAGTACTTCATAGTCATTTGAAACTGTATCTTTATACATTCAAAAATTTATATATATATGTACATATGTATATATATATATATATATATACATAAATAACTATGTGGTTTTTGTATATTTACAGTTTATAGGTGCCAAACTGTTTATATGTAATTGATGTACTAAGACATTTTTTACATGTTTTCAATAAAAGAGACTTTGGAACATGTGAAGATCATTCAGTATCCTTCAGTATGAATATAGGCTGATTCAACATAGGCTGTCTTCCCCACATAATCTATTAATAGCTTGCTAAGTTATAATCAAAGAAGTGCCACCAGGATCAAATGATAAATTCCAAAATCTGTGGGTTGGAAGTGTCTACAACACTATTCTTCTAAGCTTTGCATTTACTTGAATAGCAAGTCCAGCTGTTCTATGGCTCGAAACACTATTTTCTTTAAGCAGTACTTCATAAAAATAAAAGTGGTATGCTTATAAACCTTAATTGTGAAGAAATTCCTCTGTATGCTGGCTTTTCTCCATAAACTACAGCATTAATTGGTAGCTGTGTCAAACAGTTGATAGAATCATTTCCACCTTTACTGAGAAGCTGCTCAAGTCTAAGCCAAGTTTGCGGTCTTTGTTTCCTTTTGTTTTGTTTTCCATGGCTCAGGATACTGCAAGCTTGAAGCCATTTGCCATTTATACCAAGCTTTAGCAATGAGTTTTGTCAAATTAAAAGAGCTGATACCCCTTTAAGTATGTATTAATAATTCATGCATGCACAGAACTTTGCCTTCTCCACTGGAATGAGCAAAACTTCCTCAGAGAAAGCTCTAGTGTTATATCCAGACAATGCTTTAGGATTACAATCTAAATCATATGAGAATAACTGCATTAGCATTACCATGATACATCATTCTAACGTACAGGCCTATAGTATAATGTTGCTGTTGAAAAAATTCAATAAAATAAGCAGGCCTCAGAACTAGACACCAGTTAGAATGGCCTTGAAGACTACCAAGATATATACTATTAGAAAGGAGATTTGTGAATTTGTACCTCTAAAAACACATGGTCATTCTAATGGGTAAATTTAAATAATTCTACAACTCTAGGAAAAAATCGATTTTATTATAAGTTTGTGTCCATGAATGGAAAACATTTCGAAAGTCTTGGAATACTCACGATAAGTCTTTTTGTCTTGGTCCAATTGGCATTCATCCATTTGCATCTGAAATGTAAATATTTGGCCATAAATGAAAGGATCCAGCTTCTCCTTGTATTTAGCTGAGAAGTATGGCATGTAGTTAGAAACTGGTCCAGATTTTGGACTTAAAGATAAAACTTTCATTCTTATTTCTTCCCTCTCCAGCTGTAAATTCAGAGGGAATGTATGTACTGCTAGTGATTCAGTGCTGCTTTCCGTAAAAAGACAATGACAAAAGGCAGAGGGCATATTGGTAAAGAAGGATTAGTTAAAATTTATTTAATTCTAGAGAAGTAAATCAGAGCCATTCTCACACACCCCTAGTGATGTACATATTACTGTATAGGCTTTTGTCTCTCCCATTTAAAACTCTTCTTTCAACACCTTGCTCACTTGCCAAAGGCCCACCTGTATTTTCAGAAACCTGTTAGCTCATGCAAATGCATTCCCTATTGAAAGTCCTTAAGTAACTCTGATTGCCTTAAAATGAAGTTGTATTTTGCCAATATGTTTTAGAAAACTTCCAATATAAAGACCGTTTTCCCAGACAGGTTTTTAAAGTCTTTCTAGAATCATTCTGAACCTTCTTCATTCTATAGAGCTCACACTCCCACTCCTCTTAGTCTGTAATGACTCAGACTGTTTCTCACCTTCAGAACTAGTCGTTCTGCTTGGAACATTATTTCTCACCCTGTCCATCAGACCAATATCAACATGTCTTTCAAATTTCTACATAGATACAATTAAATCTGGGATCCATTTTCTTATTTCCCAAGTTCAGATTGGGTTCCCAGGTACCCACAATAGTATCTCTGCTACTACTTTGCCTTCACTGGCAAAACCCTCTAAGTAGTTATGTTTTCCAACCCTAGACTGCAACTTTGTTAATAGTCAATGGAGGATGACATTCACTGTTAGAGCCATTAGACTTAGAAAAATAATCATAAAATAGCCTGAGGGAAGATATGTATTGAATAAATAAACAGAACACAACTTGTAAATATTATTGATAATTTTAATATTTGAGCATCTAGTATGACTTCATCACCAACTGCAGCACAAACTAATTTTCTCTGTATATTTCCTTTTTGTTCGGGAAGAACTTTCTCCATTCTTAGATGGAAGCTTTGGCAAAGCCAACTTGTCTGAAATCACTTTAAAGCCATGGAAATTCTTATAGGCAGTCACTAATTACTCTCTTAAATCAGTAATTAAATGTCCAGCCTAATGAAATAGTCAAAAATTTTACCACTATTAACAGCAGCAACCACTTGCCTTCCTTTGAGATAGACTTGAAACTCCCTTAGAAGTCTCCTGGAAGGCAGTTTTCAACTTTCTAGAGAAAAGTTTAACCCCACTCACCTAATGCTTGAAAATATTATGCTGAAACAAAGAGAATTGTTTTCTTTACTGTTAAGTGTTTTCAGATGGTTTCTAGAATTCTAGGTCTGGATGGATACTTTCAAGCCCGACTTCCTTATTGGGCAGTATATGTTGGAATGGTGGTTTCTATGCGTTTAAAGAGATGGAGTCTGTTATGAAATTCCTGTGTCACATATAATGTGTTTTTAATAGTTCACTCTCTTTGTTTCTGGATTCTGACCTCCAGAGAGGCCATCACCTCAGAACTGTCTTCTGAGCAGTTGAACCTCCTAAAAACTGAACTAATTCTCTCAACTAGTTAGTTTCTAGCATTTATATTTTACAAGCGTTTCTGTTTCAACTCATTCTGGTATATGATATCTTTTGATTTGGTATCTTGTGGAATTATAAAATCAAATATACTAGTATTATAATTTCTCCACCAGAAACATAAGGACTTTGGACAAATAAATTTCAAAGTTTGTACTTGGTGTCATTTGTTAGAAATGTGGTATGTCTTTATGAAACAAGTGTGGTATCTGAAAATCCTGACTATGGCTTGAATTATAGGAATACCTGGAATAAAGGATAAAGCAAATACATTAGAAAAAATCCTCTATAGTACAAGACATTGAGCTAGATGAACTCTACTACAACTGATAATTCAAGGTCCTTTTATGGAAAACAGTAACAGTACATAATTTAGCAAACTAAACATCAAATCGCTAGAAAGATTTGTTTGTCAAATTTGCACTCTCCTTGGTCATTTCAAATAAATTTAATAGCATGAAATTAAATTACAGCAGTATTTGTGATAAGTTATCTTTTATAATAGAAACACTGTTTTGACTATCAAAATGGCTCCTTTAAGTTATAACATCAAAGTTTAGTTTGATGAATTTTAACTCATTTTAATAATTCATCTATCTTATGTCTCTCTGCAAATTTAAAGACAAAACATTTAAAAAGTAACTTATTAAAATCAATATTTTGTTTACATTAATGAGGATCAAAATTTCCTTATTGTTTTTATTATTCAAAAAAATAGATTAAGTGAATTCAGGAAGAAAGGAGAGAATCATGAATTCCTAAAATCTAGGCTAGAATTTATCCCTGTGGCCAAGTTATATCTGTTCCTTAGATCTTGGAAAGGATCCTTCTATCCTTATTTTTAAATCTCTTTTTGCTTAACTCCTCTCAGTGTATTCACTGTGAAAATAGTCTTACAGTGATATACGCCCATTTTGGAAGGGAAATTGGGCAGTCACCTAATCAGCTTAGCATTAATGTTTCTACAGTAAGTCCTGGACTTCTATTCTGATGTTTTACTACAATCACATCATGAAACCTAAAGCTGCTACATAAATTCTAACTTGCTTAGTCAGAAAAAGAGTAGCAAATGTCACCTGAAAAGCTGCAGATTTAGTATGCATTTCTTTTTGTTAAGAAATTTTAAGCTGACAAAGTAGATGAGATTTATATGCCCTGGAAATTCCCAGGTACAGCCTTATGAATGTGCTTAAGACAAACACTTCATCATCGGGGTTTTCTCAAGAACAAAGCTTCTTCTTTAGCAATATTGGTGTTGACATAACTAATAATTAATAGTTTCCCTTTCTTTAAATGTGTACCATCACTCTGTTTCATTACCACTCCTGACCTCACAACTCACCGCGTTCTCTTAGTCCTCCAGGACACTACGTTTTGCATTCACAGCTTTTTCAACTGCTCTCTCCCCATCATTTTATTCCTTGTTTCATTGCTGAAGGTATCTGTTGAGTATTCAGTTATCATCACTCGAACATACACATTTATGCATGTATAATAAGTGCACACACACTGTTAACACGTTTGATTTACAAACATCTTTAGTCTGCCTCCAGGTAATCACAGAAAGCACCCCCCCCCCCCCCGCCATGCTTTGCCCTTTCATTCCTCATTGCTTAATGGGGAAAACAGATTGATCTGTTGTCTGACAATTTGTCATCCTCTTCAGCCTGCTGATGTCAATCAGGGCTAGGGGACAGACATTCATCAGAGAAATCTGAACCTTGTCATTAAAAACGGACGTGTATTTCCTGTAAAGTTGATCTGAAATCAGAGTATTCACAGAAAGGGCAGCAAACACGACACCTGTGAAGGCCACTTGAAGGTGACTGTGAGCTACTGAAGCAGGGCCACACCATCTTGTTTGAATCCTATTGTGTCTCTTTCAGATAAAAGGCACAATTTATGAACCAATAGCTGTCAAAATATTTAGGTTTTAAATATTAGGGTTAGAAAAAGGGCTAAATAAGTTATATTTCTCAAATAATTATTAGAATATTTAGAATACAATAATCAAAGCTGTCTCTTAAAAGTAGTCATTGCCAAACTGTCCTATTTAATAGTATTTTGTGATAATGAGAAAAAAGAATTAAAATATTTAAATTCGTGATAATAATGTTGATAACAGTATTAATAATTATCTGCCTGAAAATATTAAGAAACGTGCAAATATATGCATGTGTGCATGTGCATTTCGCCTAGAACCCACAACAGAGTTAAAGAATATTAGTTTTGCCGGGCATGGTGGTGAACGCCTTTAATCCTAGCACTTGGGAGACAGAGGCAGGTGGATCTCTGTGAATTCAAAGCCAGCCTGGTCTACAAAATGAGCTCCAGGTCAGCTGGGACTAAAGGGAGACCCTGTCTCAAAAAGACAAAAAAAAAAAAAAAAAAAAAAAAGATTAGTTTTGTATTGCAGCTACAATTACTTGAATTTTTCAATATTGCTATGAAAATAATTGTTCCTCTGAAATTATTTAGGAAAATGCTTGTTAAGTTGATTAAACATTTTCATTTTATGGTAGTTTTTCTGGTAGCAAAATAATCTTTTGATTTCTAATCTAGTTCATGATAAAAATTCAAAAAGAAAATGAATTGAAAGGACTATCTTGCTAGTAAATTGCTCATTACTTGCTACAATTATTTTATTTATTTAGAACTTATTGACTATTCTAACAATAAAGTATAACTACAATGTAACTTAAAAATAATATTATTGGGGCTGGAGAGATGGCCTAGTGGTTAAGAGGGCCAATTGCTCTTGCAGAGGACCTGGGTTCGATCCCTAGCAGCCACACGGTGGCTGAGAACAGTCTTTAACTCCAGTTCCAGGGGAATCTGACACCCTCTTCTGACCTCCACAGCATTGCAAGACACGGGTGCACAAACCTACATGCAAACAGTACATTCATACACATAAAAAAATAAATAAAACATATTATTAGTTACATGAACTTAAGCAATAATTTGTTAATTAATTGAAGTAAAAAAATGGAAAGTCTTCTCTCTCTAACATCCATCCTTAAGTTCATGTATTCAGTTAGTCAGTGATTTATCTGTTGATTCAGGAAATATTCATATAGCATTTCTAACTTTTCTGTAGAGTACGAAAACCTAAAAGAGTAGTGATGAATAGAAATGGTAAGCTCTCTCTGCCTTAATTGAATTATAAAACTCAGATTGAAACAGAACATGAACAAGTCATCACAAATGTTTCACATTTTGTGAAATGTGTTCAGTGGAAGGGGGTCAAGAGAAAGAAAAATAATTTGTACTTTATTACATCCTTACAAATTGAGATTTAGTTTAATCAAAGAATCAAAAACTAAGCCTAGTCTAAAATAGAAGGACTAGGGAGAACATTCCATGCAGAGGAGACAATACTGATATAGACAATGGCTGGCATTCTGAAAGAGGGTAAAAGCTTCCCGAGAGGGTGCTAGGGGGATAGGTAGGGGAGGATTATTACCATGTGTTTGAGATGGAAATCAATAATGATTGTTAGACAAACAAATACGATTATCTCTGCCATATGTACATAAATACATACATTTCTAGTGGGCATGTTAATGAGCAAAACCATTTCTCGAAACTAAAAGCCAATAAAAATGTACATTTATGCTGAGACAAATAAAAGTAACCATGAAAGTTGTAGAAAATGGTGGCAAAGATGTCTGTTACAGCATAATTTATGAAGAAACTAATTGAAAGAAATAATGTTTCCACTATTTCCAAAATAAAAGGATGCACTTGGATCCACAATGAAATAAGAACTGTGGATTTTTTTATTATTTAAATTTCCATGTTTATAATCATTATATTTAAAATGTCTATGAAAATTCCCATATTAATCTTTAGGAAGTGTGGCTAAAGTGCATTGTTAGTGAAATATGTAGACTTGCATTGTTATATTCTGTATAACATGAAAAAAAAATTAAAGACTAAGTATCATTAAACAAAAGCCAGGTAAAATAAAATATGACCAACTTAAGAAAACGTATATATATATAAATATATACATATATTTATATATAATATATATATAAAACATATATATATATAAACATATATATATATATATATATATATATATATGCACATAATGGTATGTTTCCTATTCATAAGTATACGAAAGCTTAAAAGATAAATAAGGATTACTTAATAACCAAAGGAAATGGGAAATGTCCAGTTTATCGAGATTTCAAATATTTCCTCCAGTTTTCAGCCAGGCTAAATCCACATAAAATTTAGGCCTCCAAAAATAAGGAAAAACAACATGTGAGTAACGATAACAGCCTGCATGCACATGAGAAATACAAACGGAAGTACCTGTTCTTTAACCAGACACCAAATTTTAATTTCGGATCCTGCATAGTTTGATTTTGGATCCTGTGTATTTTGATTTCATGACTATATACATACCTAATATGTATGTCTTGCCCCTTCATCTGGAACTGACAATTTATACTACGTCTCACTAACTTTCTCAATTATAATTGGCAATCAATCCATTAAAAGTAAAACAGGAAACCTGGTTCTACAGTATATATTCAGAAATATGTATGAATAAAAAAAATAGATGCCAAGACATTCAGTATAATTCAGTGAAATTTAATTATGCTCAGCAATATGCTTGTAACAAGAGTTAAAGATATAATTACTATTTAAGCATGAGACATGCACTTGCATTCAGGTAATTCTATACTTTTGCTATTTAGGGATGGTTCACTATGTACTGGTAGCAACACTAGGAAACTGTCAACCATTGTGTTCTGTCACTGGCTGGATAAACACTCTGTAGAAAATCCCAGGTTGCTTATTTTCTGTATAGAATAGTTTTGAAATGTAACTATGATGTAGTTAATTTATAAGAAATGCACAAATCAAGCACTGGGTGTTCTTGCAAAAGAACGGAGTTCAAATCCCAGCTGCTAACCAGTTTCTGTAACCCGAGTTCAGGGGATCTGATGCCCTCTTTTGATTTCCACAGGCACTGCACAACATGGGTGCACTTAAACATATAGGCATAGCACTCATAAATATAAAATAAAAATAACAAATAAATAATAAAGTAAGTAAATACATAAATGTAAATGGACAAATCAATATGTACAACACAAAATTCTTTATCACTAATATGGTTCGAATATGACTTGAGTCTCTTAAGGCTCCATATATAAAAGTTTTCTCTGTAGGCTGTGGAACTATGAAGCCTCAGCGGGTTCCTTGGACATAGCTTCAAAGGGGACTATGAAATCTGTGATTCATTCTTCGTTTTGTTCCCATCTGCAGATCTAGACACATGCTCTGACATATGCCCCCACCATAGGGATTCATGCTTGCAGAAGGCCAAAGCAAATGGGCCTGCTTGATCTGGATATTGACCCTCCAGGACCCTCCAGAACACTCCAAGACCCTCCAGGAGTATGAGTCAAACACTTCTTTCTTAACACTAAAAGTAGACTGTCAGGTTTTGTTGGCCATGGGATTCCTTTTTAATAAGAATACTTGCATAGTCAATCATAAATTTGGGAGGCATACAATGTAGTTGGAAACTGTTCTCAAATGTGTGCTTCTGTTGTTGATCTTTCCTCAAAATCCCTTACCACCTCCTCAATATTTTCCATTGCTTATCTCACTTTCATCTCAAAATAATCATGATCTAAATTGAGCTGAGGCTTTTAAATAAACTTTTTATCTTTTCAAATTTTTAGAATTTGCAGTGGATTCTTCTTCCAAGTACTCAACACATGATTTTTTTATCCATGTTTCCATAAGTGGCTCCTTGCTCTTAATTCCCTTCTTAAGGTAAGTCACAGAAATTCAATTTCAATTTCCCAAATCAAGATATAGAAATCCCAGTCTTCCCAGTTTGCCTGTGTGGAGGTTGGTCATAAAGTAGACAAAGAGGGTTTGATTGCTATCTCTGCTTTACAAACCGCTAGCCCAACGCATGGCATACTGATTGATGGTAATTGAAAGTATGGACTATAGAAATCTCTATCTTCTGGGTGCTCCATGAGGCATGGCTGGAGTTCTAGCAGCTACTGCAATGATGGCCACCTGTTCTGGGAGCCCTTTCGTGCCAGCCTGTCCAATATCACAGAGTCTGGGAAGGGGTGCTTTGTTCTGCCAGCTTGAAGAACTCTCCAGCTTGAAGACTGCTCCATAAGAAATCCTTCACCTATTCAAAGTTTCTGCCCTTTCCATCCTCCCTAAAAGCACATCAGCCTTCTTGCCTAGATTGTCTTTAGAATTCACAAATAAACATCATAAGTACTCCCTTTTCCTTCCCAGAGAAGTATATTATTTTAACAAAAATTTAGCCTAATCAAACCCATCTGTCTGCTATGTATTCCCCTGAAATAATCTAACTGAATATCAGGAGAGGCTGAGCATACAGCCATACTGCCAAGACTGCCAAACATTATATTTTCCTAGAATCCTATTTTTTTTTCTTTTTTGATTTATTGATTTTTATGTGATGAACATTTTGGGTGCATGTATATCTGCACACCTAGGGCATGCAATGACCATGTAGATCAAAAGAGGGCATCAGATCCAATGAAACTAGAGTAATGGACACTGTTGGGTGCCCTGTGGGTGCTGGTAACCAAACCCGGGTCCTGTGCAAGAGCAGCCACTGCTGTTAACCACTCAGCCAACTCCCCAGCTCTTTCTTTTTCAGCTTGAGATAATTATTTTATACCTTTTCCTTCGAAACATTTAATCTTCCCTCTTTATATCTTTAGTTGAACTTGCTTTCCATTTCATTGGGGAATGAAAACAATCGACAGCCTAACTGGGCTCCTCAGGTCCTGTTAAGTACTTCCTTGCCTATTCCATGTCCTCCTGCAAGGCCAGCCCATCCTTTATGTATCTCCCCTCATCTGTTCACAGACTGCTTTTTCCCACCGAATTTCCACTTCCTTTTCCTTACTTTATTCTCATTTACCTACAAAGTTTAATATTTCTCATTTTAAACCAAAATAACAAGCATTTACATCAGCAGAACTCTCCTCATCCTCCAGTTACTAGGAAGTTCTCCTATTCCATTTTGCTTTAAACCTTTTCTATAATCCTATTTAAACTGATTAACTGCTTCTTTAACTAAATCTCACTAAAATAAACCTGAATTCACATTATACTATGTATAATATCAAGATGTCTGTGGACAGGATCCTCCATAAATTCTAAACTCTAACATTCAGTAATTATTTTCAACCTTCCTTCATTTTATGACTTAAAAATGGAATTTGCAAGATTTAATTTTGAGATCTCATAGATCTCTTGATTCATTTTTTAGAGTTTCAAGGAGCTGAGATCTGACTATTTCTGTGTTTTAAGTTTCTGTCCTTGGTCTCCATGTCTACCTTATGTCACTTATAAGTTCTTGCCTCAAGACTTTCAGCAACAGCACTCAAATTGCTATCTTCAGAATAGATTTATTCTGATGTAAATCCTAGTTTTCAGTAATCAAGCCCCAGCCCAGTTTATCTGATTTGCAATTCTAATTGTCACTTCAAGCTTAGCATACACAATAGGTTTGATTTCTCTGTCAACTTTGCACTCCCAAACTCAGTCCTTTCTCAGTTTTTCTCTTTGATAAGTGAGACTTTTCTACTTCTGTTTTCTATGACCTCAACACCTGGTATTCAACAGCATTTCTGTTGAATTTTACTTGCACATAAATTCTTTCCCTAGTGAGTTTTTAAAGGAGTCTACCTACAAACCGTGTATTTTCTCTCTCCCTTTGTTGCTGGTCCAAGCTACCATTGTCTCCCCATGATTCTGTATTTCCCCCATCTATATTCTCATACTTCTGCTATGCATTTTGCTATAATTCTGAGTAGTTTTATGATACTCAGGTCAGAACCCTAATAATTCACTTTCATCCAGTGTAAACACTAAAATTCTGACTGATGTCAACACTTCTCGTCTACCAAATTCATTCTGTCATTACATGGCTTCCAGCCCCTCCTGTCTCATCCACAGTTTTTGCTATCCTGTTGAACTTCCTCCTTTTGGAATATAACACGTGTGTTCCTAGTGACTGTCTCAACACATGCTTCCATCTGCCTCTCATTCTCCCTCCTTTGTGAATGATGCTCACCCACTCAGATGTCTCTATCAAAGAGGCCTTCCTTAGGCATCTTATGTGAAAATAGCACACTGTTTCCTATTTACCCTGCTGTATTTTTGCCATGATCCAGGTGTTTTAAAATTAATTATTCCATGTTTTTTTTCTTAAGACACTTTATAATATTTAAATACTAAGGTAAGTAATTTTGCATTTTTCTATATAATATGGCACTTTGAAGTATCTCTGACATGTAACATTAATGATTAAATATGTCCAAAGACCCTTCTGGTATTGGTGACAGCACTTCTGTTACATAAAGCAGTATGGACTTGCATGTACCACACCATGTGCTTGAAGGTCAGAAACAACCTTAGGCTGACCTTCACTTTCTACCTTATGTGGGACACGGTCTCTCCTGATCAGTGCTATGCGCCAGCCTTGCAAGATTCTGGAAATCTTCCTGTCTACCGCCCATTTCCTGGTAGAGCGATGGGATTCCAGATGTTTGTACTATGCATCGGGCTTTATGAGAGTTCTGGCAATCTAAACTCAGATTGTCAGTCTTCTGCAGCAAATGCTTTGCCCACTGAACTACCTCTCCAGCTCCTGCCCACTCCCTTTTAAATCTCTTTCTTTTATCTTTACTTAACCGGTATGCAGTTACTTCATTATCAGCTAAATATCTTTCTTCTAATAAATATAATACCCCATTACCTGATGCTACTATAAAAAAGTACATTAAAACATACATCAACTTGCTATGTAATTTAGGAATGTAATTTTTTTTGCCCATACGGAATCTTACTGTTTAAAAGGTGAATCTCTAAACACGTTTTGGAATTAACCTATAGTTTTTTTCAGACTTTGTAATTTTGGTATAAGCATATATATACATATTTTGGAATAATATAAAATTAAAGGGAACAACAACAACAAAAAGGACTTGTTCAGAGAACCGACTGAAACAGTAAACTTCTTCCCCAAACAGTAAACTTCTGCATTGAAAAATTTAAAAAAGACTGAAAAAAAGATGCAAGACATGTATGGCAGAATGCATGACCTCTGGCAGGGTGGGGGGCATGGAAGGGGGATTGGGTCTAAATTTGATTAAGAAATGTATGAAATACATGAAAGTTCAATAAAAAATTAAGAAAACAAACCCAAAACCCAAATACTTTTCTTCACTGTACACTCCTGTTTGGCTCCTATGTCTGATACACAAGGTTAATTCATCCTGAACTGCAGTGTGTGCCTGTTGTAAGTCTCTCCAACACCAGACTCTATGGAGACTTTGAGATCCGAAGCCATGGTTACCACGGTATTGTTTCTAAGAAGCTGTCTCTGACACATTATAATCTTAGGGGATTTCTCCAATCTCATATGATATAATTTCATTACAATATTTTATTGGTATAATGATATGCAAAACTGAGCCAGTATAAGCGGTGGGTATATTATGACAAGCACTAGGACCTGAGCACAGTGCTTATTCTAGGTCTATCTCTTTCCTCAACTGTGTGCTGTGTATATATGTAAAACTACTAGAAAAACAAATGAACAGCTATTATTTTATAGTTTTTTTCAATATGGGAAATGAAAAAAAAAATGAAACAGGGAGACACTTTAAGGTAAACAACAGTTTCTGTAGCCTATTTTTTGTCTTTATTTGTGGAACACTGTTCCAAAAGAAATATATCTATTGTGAAATGTCTCAGTAACTGTTATCTCAGATTGATATAAAGAAAAATAACCATTCAAGTGATTAAAAAGTCACCTATACCGCTGTCAGTAGATCCTAAAAAACAAATACTCATTTGAAATGTTAATTGTCACTTTCAGGTCCTTTCCAACTCCATTGCTCCAAATTCTGTCTTAAGTATGTCCTGTCTTTAGCAATAGGGGCTTACCATCAAGTTCCGGGAGGCAATCAAGTACTGTGGCAATAGCCTGTGTACTTTTTGTAGTTTTTTGGACTATCCTGACCAACACCTCAAAGGGAGGTTGCTCCTGTCTGGCACTGGCTTTCTTGTTATATATCCTTCAGCTACACACATTGTGCACAGATATTGTATGTGTAATTTTCTAATAGGCTTTTGAACTAATAGATTTCCCTGTGGTTTTTTCACACCAGCTTAGCATTATTCTCTCTCTCTCTCTCTCTCTCTCTCTCTCTCTCTCTCTCTCTCTTTCCTCTCTCTTCCTATGTACCCTTTCCTCCTCTCTCCACAGTTAAAGTAACCCATTTTCCCCACTTCGCCCATGACGATACCTGTCTCCTGTGGTCCGGCCTCCTAGAGCTCCTTCTTCCTCTGCCCCATGGTTCTTTGTTTAACTCTCCTTCTCCCCCTCCTAGATAAATGCCTCCATTTCTCCCTGTCCTCCTCTCTCTCTCTCTCTCTCTCTCTCTCTCTCTCTCTCTCTCTCTCTCCCTCTCTCTCTTTCTCTCTTCTTCTTCTTCTTCTTCTCCTTCTTCTTCTTCTTCTTCTTCTTCTTCTTCTTCTTCTTCTTCTTCTTCTTCTCCTCCTCCTCCTCCTCCTCCTCCTCCTCCTCCTCCTCCTCCTCCTCTCCTCCTCCTCCTCCTCCTTCTTCTTCTTCTTCTTCTTCTTCTTCTTCTTCGTCTTCTTCGTCTTCTTCTTCCCTTTAACTCCATGGTTTGCTTCCACTTTCCTGGCTCCTGCAGTTAAATCAGGATATATACTCACATATAAGGATTTGGTGCAAAGACCCATAAATGAGGGAGATTATATGTCATTTGTTTTTCCGAATCTGTGTTACCTCACTCATTTACCTTCAAATTTCATGATTTTACCTTTTTTTTTTTTTGGAGTTCTTTTTTTGTTATTACTAAACTTTTTCCATAAGTCACACATCATTTCTCAGTCGAATCCAGAGTCCCTGCCCTTTCCCTGCTCCCCACCCCACATGAGTCCCTGCTCTCTGCCATGCATGTCCTGCATTTTTTTTTCTTAGTCTTTCCAGAGTTTTTTTTTCAGTTCTTTTATTGTTGTTCTCTCCAACTTGCATTGCTACAGTATATATACATACATATACATAGCTATATATATACATACGTAAATGTATACATACATACATACACATATCACTTGAATTAGAGGATTTTTTTTTCCTAAAAGATGTCATGTTTTCCTTAAGGAAGTGCTCAAAGGTTCCTCCTTGGCAACCCCAAACAACCATCAATCCTGCACTTTTGCTCCACATTGGGGTCTTTCCCTCCCATGGTCCCCCAAATGATGTCCAGTAAGCATGCGTCCTGTCTTGATCCCCCTGCACTGGCCTCCATGATACAGCCTAGGCAGTTCAACAATGGCAATCTATATTCTGAGGAAACTGAAATCTCCTTAGCTGTTTAGTCCACAAGCTGGGTATCTCAGTAGTCCTCATCTGGCATTGAAGTTTTGGAGGATTCTTGGAGAGACATTAGTCTTTGATCCATATTGGAAGGTTAAAAAGCTGTATCTCATGTCTTTGAGGAGTGCCAAAAGCGGTGGCAGCCTCAGGGTACATGCACTTGCCAGTAAGAATTGAAGACAGGCCATACCACAGTACTCTTTCTTTTTTTCTTTTTGTCTTTTTTACTAAGATCGCGGGTTTTTTGTCTGCAGTACAGTTTCTCTGGTCTTACTAATTATTTCTGTTTGTACTTACCTTTTGGATGCTTAAGGCCATATAGTTAGCCCAGATTAATCAAGGTTTTTGTTTTCTCAAGGTCAGTTGAGGATCTGGTCCTCAGGGGTCTATTGGGTTTTTTTTGAGGGACGGAGGGTAGAAGAGTGTAGTTCCTTTCAGCTTTTCATTTATCAGTTCCATCCACTTGAAGACAAAATCAGGTCTTGCTAGACCAGGCTTCCTTTTCTAGAGCATGAGCAGACTTTCCTCTTTATAGACTGGACACTCACTGAAGTCCCATTAATGGCTCTCCAATACCTCCCTGAACAGGAAGACTGGTGACCCACATTTGCAGGACATTTCAAGAGATGCCCCCCATGTATAATACCCAAAGACTTGGTTGACCTCTGTGGGCAAAGAACAAAGTTATCCCTTAGGTCCCTCAGCCAAACTGGTATGGGCGTTAAGTATGGTCATTAAGCACCCAGAAAGGCTACGTTGCACCAGCCTGTTACATTGAACCTATATTAAAATTGTATCCTTTGGAAACAAACTTTATGTTATTTCCGTATCATATTTCTTGATTTGCATCTTTCCATTTTAATCCCATATTACTCTAAAAGATGCACACATACCCTCCATCATATACCAAAAACCCAAAGTCTGAAAATAAATGTTAGGTCAGCTCTAGAACCTGTTTAAGGATTCATAATGCAAGAGCACAGTTATCTTTAGATCATGAGGAATATAACATTAACATTGCTCAGGTTGTCTTACAGCTAGGTATCCACTAGCATCCACAGATGAGGGATACAATTCGGCTTTTGTTTTTCTGTGATTGCGTTACTTCACTTAGCATAAAAATCTTCTAGTTCCATCCATTTACCTGCAAATTTCATGATGTCATCTTTCTTTGCTGCTGCATAAAGCTCCATTGTGCAGATGTACCACATTTTCTCTAACCACTCATCAGTTAAGGGGCACTTGGGTTGGTTCCAGCTCTTTGTTATTGTGAAGAGAGCTGCAATCAACATGGCTGTACATGTATCTCTGCAGTAGGAAGAGTCTGATGGATATAGTCCCAGAAGTGTTATGGCTGGGTCAGGTGGTAGGGTAATTTTGAGTCTTTTAAGGGTTCTCCATTCTGCATTCCATAGTGGATGTACAAGTTTGCATTCCTACTAGCAGTGGATGAGTGTTCTCCTTTACCCACACCCTCTCTAGCATTTAGTATTATTTGTTTTCTTGATTCTTGCCAACCTTATTGGTGTGAGATGATATCTTAAAGTGGTTTTAATTTGCATTTCCTTAATTATTAGCGATGTTGAACACTTTTTAGGATGTCTCTCAGCCATCTCTGATGAAGACGCTGCTCAGCTCTTTACTCCATCTTTTGAGCTGGTCATTTGTTTTCTTCTTTGTTTTTTGAGTAGTTTATGTATTCTGAAAGTTAATGCTCTGTCAGATGTATCAGCATTGAAAGTTTCATCCCACTCTGTGGGTTTTCACTTCACTTCCCTGATTGTTTCTTTTGCTGTACAGAAACTTTTGAGTTTAATAAGGTCCCACTTGTCCATTGTTGGCCTTATTTCCTGTGCAGCTGCTGTCTGATTTAGAAAGTCTTTCCCTACACCTATGTCTTGTAAGCTGCTGCCAACCTTTCCTTCTATCACCTTCAGAGTTTTGGGTTTCACATTGAGATCTTTGATCCATTTGGAGTTGACTTTTGTACAGGGCAAGAGGTAGGGGTTTAAATTTATTCTTCTATAAGTGGTGATCCAGTTTTGCCAACACCATTTGCTGAAGATTCTGTCTTTCTTCCATTGAGGCTTCTTGGGCCCCTTGTCAAATATGAGGTGGCTGAAATTGTATGTGCTCAAGTTTGGATCTTCAGTTTTGTTCCATTGGTCTACAGATCTATTTTTGTGCCAGTACCAGGCTGCTTTTATGACTATAGCCCTGTAGTATAATTTGACATCTGGTATAGAAATCCCCTCTGTATTGCTCTTCTCACTCAGGGTTGCTTTGACTATTCCATATTCATATTTATATTCATATTCATAATGTTCCATATGAATCTAAGAATTTTTTTTCCAAGCCTGTAATGAATGTCCTTGGGATTTTAATTGGAATTGCATTGAATATGTATATTAATTTGGGTAGAATGGACATTTTTACTGTATTAATTTTTCCAATCCATGAGCATGGGATGTCTTTCCATCTTCTGAATTCTTCTTCAATCTCCTTCTTCAGAAGTTTATAATTTTTGTTGTAGAGATCTTTGGTGTTTTTGGTTAGGTTTAATCCTAGGTATTTTATTGTTTTTGAGGCTATTGTGATTGGGAAGGTCTCCTTGTATTCCTTCTTCAGTTGCTTGTTGTTGGTGTAAAGAAAGGCTACTGATTTTTCTGGGTTAATTTTGTATCTCACCACTTTACTGAAACTCTTAATCATTTGTAGGAGTTTTCTGGTGGAGTTTTTAGTGTCCTTAGGTAAACTATCATATAGTTTGCAAAAAGAGATACTTTTACTTCCTCTATTCCAATTAGTATTCCTTGAATTTCTTTTTCTTGCCTTATTGCCTTAGCCAGTGAAGAGGAGTGGCAACAAGGGGCAGCCTTGTAGGATTCCTACCTTTATGGGGAATCCTTCTAACTTTTCTCCATTTAGGATGATGCTGACTGTGGATTTCTTATATATGGCTTTGATTATGTTGAGGAATGATCCTTCCAGTCAAATTCCCTCTAGTACTTTAATTATGAAGTGATGAAGGGATGGTGGTTTTTGTCAAAGGCTTCTTCTGCATCATTTGAGATGATCATGTAGTTTTTGTCCTTCAGTCCATTTATGTGTTTTATCATATTTACTGATTTTCATATGTTGAACCATCCCTGCATCTCTGGTATGAATCCAACTTGATCATGGTGAATGAACTTTTTGATGTGGGTCTGTATATGGTTTGCAAGTATGTTGTTGTTAATTTTGCATCTGAGTTCATTAATGAGATGGGTCTGTAGTTCTCTTTTTTGGTTGCATCCTTGCCTCGTTTTAGTGTTAGAGTGATACTGGCTTCATAGAAAGAATTTGGGAGCTTTCCCTCTGTTTGTATCTTTCTGAACAGTTTGAGAAATAATGGTTGTAAGTCCTCTTTAAATGTTTTATAGAATTCTGCTGTGAAACCATCTGGACCAGGGCTTTTTTTAGTTGGAGGTGTCAATTTCTTCATATATTATGGGTCTGTTTAAGCTGTCAATCTCTTCTTGGTTTAGCTTTGGCGACTTCCTGGATTGCAGATATTCATCCATTTCTCTTAGGTTTTCAAATTTAGTAGAGTATAGGTTTTTGAAATATTCCCATATGATTGTTTGGATCTTTTCATTTTCTGTTGTGATATTTCCCCTTTCATGAATTCTATTGATTTGGAGTTGCTCTTTCTTTCTTTTGATTAACTGGGCTAGGGGTATGTCTATCTTGTTTAGTCTCTCAAAGAACCAACTTTTGGATCCATCAATATTTTTTGTATTGTTTTCTTTGTTTCCATTTCATTAATTTCTGCTCTGATTTTTGATATTTCTTCCTGTCTGTTGCATTTAGGGTTTATTTGTTATTGTCTTTCAAGTGTTTTAACTGCAGTGTTAGCTCATTTATCTGTGCTCTTTTTTTGTTTGTTTGTTTGTTTGTTTAATATTTAATATATGCACCCAGGGCTATAAACTTCCTTCTTAGGACTACTTTTAAAGTGTCCCATCAGTTTTGTCATGTTGTACTGTTGTCATTTAGTTCCAGGAATGCTTTTATTTCTTTCTTTATTTCCTCCTTGACCCATTCATTATTTAGGAGTGTGTTGTTTAGTCTCCATGTGTTCCTGTAGGTAGCAGGGCTTATCTTGGTCTTGATATTGAGCTTTATTGCACTATGGTCTGATAAGAATGCATGAAAATATTTCAAATTTTTTGTATTTGCTGAGGTTTTTTCTGTGTCCAAGTATGTGGTCAATTTTAGAGAATGTTCTGTGGGATGCTGAGTAGAAAGTTTATTTTCTGGTGCTTGGGTGGAATATTCAGAAGATGTCTGTGAGGTCCATTTCCTGTATTGTAGATGTCTCTCTGTTTATTCTTTGTTCATTTGATCTGTCCAAATGACTCAGTGGGGTATTGAAGTCCCCTACTATGAGTGTGCTGGGGTTAATCTGTGCTTTGATATCCTAGAGAACTGTATTTATAAAGGTTGGTGCACCAGAGTTTGGTGCATAGATATTCATGATTCTGAAGTCTTCCTGGTTAATTTTCCCTTTGATAAGGATGTAATGGCCCTCTTTGTCTCTTCTAATTGCTTCTACTTTGAAGTCTATTTTGTCTGATATTAAAATAGCAACACCTGCTTTCTTTTTGGTACTGTTTGCTTGGAATATTTTTTCCATCCTTTCACTTTAAGTTGGTGCCTATTCTTAAGGGTGAGATGGGTTTCTTGTGGGCAGCATATCAATGGATTCTGTTTCCTAATCCTTTCTTTTAGTCTATGCCTTTTGATTGGGGAGTTTAGTCCATTCATATTTAAGGTTATAATTGAGAGTTGTGTTTTGCTTCCTTTCACTTTATTATCCATTTGCATTTTTCATCTAGGTTTGTACTTCTGCATTTCTGCTTTTATTAATTTCTCTTTCAAGGTACCTGGGGGGTAGTTTCTCCTCTCCTCTGTCCTTTGAATTGCTTCAAGTATTCTCTGAAGGGTTGGTTTTCTGGACATGTATTCTTTCATCTTGTTTATGTCACGGAAGATTTTTCTCTTTCCTTCAACTAGAATTGACATTTTCACTGGGTATAGTAATCTGGGTTGTCATTGATAGTCATTTAGCACTGGGAATGCTTTGGTGCACATTCTTCTTGCTTTCATAGTTTGCACTGAAAACTCAGCTGTAATTCTGATAGGTTTCCCTTTATAAGTAACTTGTTTTTCTCTTGTGGCTTTCAGAATTTTGTCTTTGTTTTGGGCATCTAGCATTTTAACTAAGATATGTTAGGTGGAGTTTCTTTTCTGGTCTAGTCTATTTTGTGTTCTATGTGCTTCTTGCATTTGTATGAGCTTTTTTTTTAATTTGGGGACATTTTCATCTATTATTCTGTTGACAATCTGATCAATACCATTCTCTTGGGATTCTTCTCCTTCCTCTATCCTTATGATGTGGAAGTTTGATCTTTTCATAGTGTCCCACATTTCTTGGTTGCACCACTCTTGTGTATTTTTAAATTTTTCATAGTCTTTACTTGAGCTTTTTAGTTGTTCTGTGTTATCTTCTAGGTCTGATCTGTACACACTCTTCCCCAGCTGCTCAGGCAGCAGTAGTCCACAGCGTCTGTGTTCAAACCTCAGCTGTGATTTTACCTTTCTTTACATCTGAATAGAATGCCATGTGTAAATGTACCACATTTTCATTATCCATTTGTCAGTTGATCTTAAGTTGATTCCAAATCTTAGCTTTTGTGAAAAGAGCACAGGAAATATGGGTGTACAGGTGTCTATACAGTAGAATGAATCCAATAAGAACATGGATGTAGAGACATCTTTACAATAGAATGAGTCCAACAGGAACGTGGATGTACAGGTGTTTCTACAGTAGAATGAGTCCAATAGGAACATGGATGTACAGGTGTCTCTATAGTAGAATGAGTCCAATAGGAATATGCCAAGGAGTGGTATTAAAAGATCATATGGTCAATTCACTTTTAGCTTTTTAAGAGTTCTCCATAGTGGTTGTACAATATCCCACCAGCCATAGATGAACATTTCCTTTCCCCATATCCATGCCATGATTCGGCATCATTTATTTTCATGACTAGTCTGACTAGGGTAATATGAAATCCTAAATTGGTTTTGATTTGCAACTCCCTAATTACTAAGGATGTTGAACACTTTTTAAAGGTGTTTCTTAGCAACTTTTATTTCTTCTTTTAAGAATTATCGGTTCAGAACTGACCTGGAAGCAACCTCCCAGAAAACTAGCTCTCCTAGATTTGAAAGACACTATGTGAGCTCCTAAAGGACAGAGTCAATCAACAGTCCAGACCCAGGTTCAAAGTTGAATAACCACAACAAAGACCAGCACAGTAACCTATAATGGTGTAGTAGTGATACTTTTAACTTAGAAGTAATCAACATCTACCTAACTGGACTTAAAACCCAATCAACAATACAGAACTTACGTGCAGCACTGTAAACATAGCATAAATCAGTGTAAACATAGTGTAAATCAAGCCTAGGCTACATTCAAAACAAAACAATTAAAACAGACAGACAAAAGGTTAATTGCTACATGGTATTCTTTAATTAGTCATGTGCTTATGTGTAGCATTGCAATTCCATGAAATCCTCCTTTTAAACATTCAATGAGCACCATTTACACCTCTTGAGTGACAGTGTACTTGATGTATTCATAAGAATTTCTATCCATTAATCCAGAAATGATTAGGTTTGTCTCCTTGCCTAGTCCTGAAGTGCACACTGGTCTTTAGGGTGTGTTCTGATCCAGAGTCCATTTTGGATCTTCAGCAATATTTACTTTATTGATCCCTTCAGAGAAATTTGGTACTTTTTAAACTATCATTATACCTTAGAGAAGCACACTGCATGCTCTTCTCACTATTTTCTTTTAAAATAGTATTAGTATTACAACTGCTTGTGTGTTGTATGTGTCACCCATGTGGAGGTCGGAACACAACTCCGTAGAGCTCACCCCCTCCTTTGCCCTTCTGGACGGGGCTCAGGCTGTGGGACTTGACCATGGGTATTTTTATTCTTGAGCCCTCTCACTGCCCAGCAAATTATTCTTTTACTATAAACTCTGTAGAAATCCTTTTCTTATGACTAGGAACTCTTTAAGGACTGAAGATACATTTTTGCCAATATTTTATTTTTATACATGGAGCCCATAATAATAGTTTAAAAATGTGCAGAGTGGATGAATAAAACCATATTTGAAATAACAAATGTTGACTACTATGTCACGAACTCTTCTTACTCCCGTCAGAAAATGGGCTGTAAGGAATGGATGCACATGCATAACTATTCTTAATTGGCTGATCAATCAAAATAAAGACAAGTATTCATTGTTTGAAAAAATCCTCAACTAACACGAAATGTATACTCTGCAAAACAATGCCTAAGTGAATGAGAAAAGGCCAAACGTTGAATCACAGCAAACACAAGTCACAGCAATTTGTGAGTATTTGCTTCACACAAACGTGCTTTAATAAAATGAAACAGAAAACTCATAATTCAGAAAGACTTTACTTAAAAAAAAAAACCACATGACTGCCATTGTATTAAGCATATATGATGAATATACATTTTGAGCAATTTATAGATGATAAGCCGAACTAAAGATGATTTAAAGGTGTACATGAAAGGCTGGGTTACAATACCCCTGCTGTACAGCAGGCACTGCACATTTAGAGTCTCTCGCTCAAGCCTTGCTGTCAATAACTAAAAATTATCATGAGCAAATAAAAATTAGATAGCACTGAAGAAGCTGTATTTCTACTAGTTTAACATGAACTTATATTTTAGTATTCTTTTGGAATTTTCCTAGGTGGATTAAATGTTTACATAATTGTACCATATGTGACCTGAGCTATTAATCAAGTCATTTTCTCTTTACCTGTCTAATTCCTTTTTGCTGTTCTTAAAGGGCAGGTTGGCAGCATGCTGATAGCTCATAGTATAACTTATAAGCATGATTTATTAGAATGTTGTTAATTTAAAGCCCTTGATTGAGCCTATAATTTGATAATAAATCAGTAAACTTTTGATGTTTCCTTAAAAAAAGAAAGGAATATAATTTAGTAAAACATGCTAGAATGCTAAAATATTTCAAGGAAGATTAATAACATCCAGATGATAGTTATTTTCTTACTTTGCTAGAAAACACATTATCTATTCCAAAACAATTGATTGCTTTCCTGGGAAATAGCCTTGCTTTTAGTAGTATTCTTTATGCTTTTGATAGCAATCTGTAAGATCTATCTTGCTAGGAAAGAATCTCACCTCATCAGACATTCTTCCAGAAACAAAAATTTCTGCACTTGATAAATCATCCATATTCTCAATGTGACAATGTTCACTTGAAGAACTGGTCTCTTCTGAATGCTTTCAATATCAAAAATCAGAGGTATGTTCTAGAATTTTTTCTTCCAATAAGTTATTTCAATGCATATTTTCTATTGATTTGTATGCATTTCATACAAAACATTTAATCTTTATTCTCCCTACCCATTCACACCATGCATATCCCCCACCAATAGTTTTCTTGCATTCTGTCATATGTGTTAAGGCCTATTGAGTCAATATGTTAGTGCAAATTCATCCACTGGAATCTAGTTGGCCCATCTTGAGTCACTCCCTCAAAGAAGACAAACTTTCCCTCAAGCAACTGCCAAAAGTTCTTCAGCTAAGTTTGGGGCTTTAATTTTAAAAAACATGTTTTCTCAGGTGGGCATGATATCAAGTGCCTTTAATCCCAGAAAATGAGAGGCAGAGGCAAGGAGATCTCTGTGAGATCAAGGCTAGCCTGCTCTACATAGCTAGTTCCAGCTGTGGCTACAGGGAGAACTCATCTCAAAACAAATGTAAGAATTAACAAACAAATACAAAATATCTTTCTTCACCGAGAGAAAGGCAGAAGAAAATGTAGAAAATCAAAAATCAAATTTGGCCTTAAACATATTGTGTTACCTTATATTTTCTTTGAAATATCCTTCCAATTATTTCTCTGGCATCAGGCATCAGGAATATTGTGTGTGTGTATTATACATACATATATATATATGTATATATATATATATGTGTGTATTATATATGTGTGTATTATATATATGTGTGTATATGTATGTGTGTATTATATATGTTTGTGTATTATATATGTGTGTTTTGTATATATGTGTGTAGTATATATGTGTGTGTAGTATATATGTGTGTGTATTGTATATATGTGTGTATTATATATATGTGTGTGTATTATATACGTGTGTATTTATATATATGTGTGTGCATTATATATATATGTGTGTGCATTATATATATGTGTGTGTGTATTATATATGTGTGTATATTATATATGTGTGTATATTATATATGTGTGCATTATATGTGTGTATTATATATGTGTGTATATTATATATGTGTGTGTATTATATATATTTGTGTATGTATTTTATATATATGTGTGTGTGTTTGCTTGTGTGTGTGTGTGTGTTTTGTTTTTACAGCTTATGGTCTCAGTGATACCTGAGTTGCTAGGCATCTGGGAATCCCTTAACAGACCAAAAAGTTACATTTGAAATATCAGTCAACTAATCACAGTTATTTTTTTAGCATAAAGCCATGAGTTCCTAAAGAATCACATGATACACAGAAGTGAAGCTCTGGACTCAGGGTTATGTGAGTGGCAAGCCATATGCTTATCCCTTTTCAGAATTTCTTAGCATAGTCAGTCAGCTTCTTAGCTTTACAGAGTCCCATTTTACTAATATATAAAATTGAGTTATCACAAAGTTTATTGTGATATGTAAATTAAAATGTGTAAATGCTGAGATATAACTTAAGTTTATAGTACTTGTTTTGGTTTCATGAAAATTCAGTTACATTTTACACAGATACTAGCACACTTTCCTTGACATTGACGATAAATAAATAAAACAATTATATTTATTAAATCAGCAAACAGCAAATGCATTACAATAAAATGTAACTAGGTACACATTAACATTGAATAACACTGTCCTTCAAAGTTAATCCTAACATGTAACAGAGTTAAGTGATTCATTATGGGAGACAGAAAGTAGAGAGCTGCTAGGCATTTTGGACAATTGCATAGATGCTTCCAATACATATTTTCAGGACTGTCAAAATAGGAAGAGAGTTCAGAAGATTTCAGCTGGGCTGCCTATCTGGCACTGTCAGGGTAATCTACTTAGATTCAGAATCTTGGTTCTCCTCTGCAGTTACACAAAGATACCAACATATCTTCAGTTATTCCATATGAACTTTAAAGGATATGGAATATAGGCAATGAAATGAACTACATGCCACTTAAATTTATGTGATACATAATTAATATGTATATGCACTTATGTGAAAGAAAATTTGACAATTATTTTACACACATTCAATGGAAATTTAGGGCACAGTGGTGAATTTATAACTCTGCTCGGTAGTTGGTTTCAGTTCAATCCACCAACTATTAGTCCTTTCTCTAACTTGATTTATTCATATACCTTTCTATCCTCTGAATCTTTCTGTAAGTGTGAAAAATAATGAAGAGAGAAAGAGTCTTTCTATAAAAGGGCCCAATGTGATCAAATAAATTGATGATATTTATAGTACTGTATTCTGACTCACTAAACTCATGAGATATTAGGGTTACTCAAAACTGGGAAAAGGTAATGGAAACAAGAAATCAATGATAGATGGTAGTTTGGTATCAAACGATGTCCCTCTGGAAGATTTCTATTAATAGTTTTGTGTGTGCTCATATATGTGCTTTGCATATGACAGTTTTCCATGAGTCAGTTACATTTAAAAGCTACTTATCATCTTTAGTTTTCTTTTGTGCACTTTCTCTAATGACCATTTTCTCTCCTTTTCTTTCTTCTTCTTTATCGTGGTCCTACTATATAGCTCAGACTAGACTGGATTTCAAAACCCTCCTTCCTCAGCCTCCTAGATTCTAGAATTATAAGCACACTCAGCTTTCTACTTTTATTACCTCTTTTCTTTCTTTTGCCTTTGACTAAACATGATATGTTTTAGCTCCATTGCACTTTCATTCTGAGTTGGGCTGATACAGTCACCATTTTCTGATGAGAAGTAAACAAAGAATTGCTGTTATTCACTGCTGCAAACGCAAGTTTGCTGACCTTAACTTTACAGCATGAATCACAGCTGTTCCCCTGCTATTGGCAATGATTGATAACAAGGAGGCTGGAGTGATTAAAGAGCATATGATGTGTTTGTTTGCATCTTGAGTGACTGCTATACAGTATATGCAATCCAAGGCATGGTACATTAAATAAATCAAATAGCCCCATAAATCAGCACAGCCTGCCAAACAGGAACAGTGGGTGCTTGCATTGCAACAGAGCTCATGTCAGGCCTTAAGCAAGCTGTTACCTCGAGGGGTGAAGTTGTCAAAGACAGGGCTTAAAGAATCTGGAAAGGCTGGCCTTTCATAGACTTCAAAATCTCAGTAGGATAACCTAAGTATAATAATATTCTAACATTTGTGCAAGAATGAGAAGTTTGTGACATTTGTTCAGCTATATTGTCACATTTTCCTTTCCCAACAATTTTGTGAAATGTTATTTACAGATGTGTAAAATGAAAGCCCATAGAAGAGAGATCCTTAAGGCCACATAGCTATTATGAACCCCTCCAAGCTGCCTCTGTACGCTACAGACTTTTATCTATTCAGTTCATGTCATAAAAGATAATGCTTCTCTTCTTAGCATTATTAAAATATGCTTAGGTTAAATCCCTTAAGACTTGGTGACTGTAGGGGTGGTGAGTTAACTTATACTGACAAGTTAGAACTTTTAAAATGTTATGAAATGTGTACATTTATTCAAAACTTAACCAGTGGTTTAACATTATCCAAGTAGCTGTAAATTAAATTGGATTATATAAAAGAATATTTGCATATGTTGTAATGCAAAAGTGTAACGGAAGGAACATGATGAGAATGAGACTGGGAGGCCAGGCATCACCGAACTAAACTTCACATCGGAAACAAAGATCTGGCTTCTCGATGAACAAAAAATGAGTAATTACAGAGTATATGTTACAATGACTGCATCAAGGAATTACCTTATCTTCTAAAACTTACCCTGTAAATGTCTTCAGTAGTCAACAATGACCCAGTTATAAGATTGTTTTTGGAATTGGTACCTTGTTTATTTCCCATGATTTTATCTAATACATAAGAAAAATATTTTTATTGTATAATTTATGCCAAATTTTTGTGCATTTCACATAAAGGATCTTAATTAAATGCAGAGCCTCTCTCCCATCTATACACCCCCATAGAAATGCCTCACCTGATTTCGTGCATTTTGACATATATGTTAAGTCCTATCTCATCAACCAGTTATCCCCCTGTGCAAGTCTATCCGCTGGAGTCTAATCAGCCTATCCAGAGCCGTTTCCTTCAAGACCTACTCACTTTCACCCATAGCAATCACTTTCCGGCAGTTCCTCAGCTGGGGTTGGGGCCTGCTCCCCATTTCACCAGTTCTTTGCCAGGTTATTGTCTGATTGCCAGCTTATTTCCATCTTTATTAAGTATAAAGATTTACTCTTAGTTGTATGCATTCTTTGGGAAAGCAAATTTATACCGACAGGCACAATTAACCTTTTTCCTTGGCCATAGCAAAATGCTCAAAGGTAGGTGGGTATTTATAAAGAAAACAGTGCTACGTACCCCCCAGGTCTGGAAGTTGAATGCCCACAGTTTGGCTGCTCTGTCTGGTGTCTGCTTAGGATCTAGTGGTGGATCAGATCATGGTAGATGCACATTCAAAAGGCAGAAACCAGAGGGTGAGACAGAAGTGCAAGAAGGAGCTAGTTTTGTGCACTTATAAAAAACAAAAATCACTCTTAGAAGAACTAATTTGTGTCTCTCAGGGACCAGCTGGGTTCCCAGAAGAACCGCTTCATCTCTTCTGAGATCAGTCCTCCGGATGACTTCTTGATTTCCTATAATGCCAATCTCCTAGAAGTCTCACTGTTCTTCCCATCTTTGCCCTGCAGCTTAAGCCTCTGTCTTGTGATCTCTTAGGACATACTTAATCCATCTCCAAACCACAGCAGTAAGTATCCACCACTACAGAGTTATCCAGTCCTACCTATGTGCAGAAGCTCCTTTGACATCGAAGTCCCCTAGGTGTCCTGTTCTCCCTTATCGCTTGGGGATCACTGTTATTTTAACGTCTCTCCAGGTTCATCTTTCCACGTCATCACATCATTGACATCTACCGTATAGAAACCTCTCAGATTGTTTCTCACATTTAGTTGTAGCACTTATGTTGTCCTCAACCTTTCTATAAACCTAAAGCACATTTCTCTGAAATGATTTCCTGAATGTACCACATTGTATTTATTCTTTTTCTTATTTAAATGCATCTTGGTTACTTAAAATTTTTGGCAAAATAACTAAAGTTACTACAGATGTCAAGGTGGAGGTCTTTGTGTGGATCATAGACTTCAGCATTTTCTGGTGAAATTTTTGTAAAATTTTATGGAATTTTTTGTATTTCATAGAGAACGTTCTGATCACCTTTGTATTCCCTTCACCTTGGCACCCCTCATAGTCCCTCCACTAGATGTCATGAATTTTGTCATTTGGGTTAAGGCCTTTCAAGTTTTTATCCCCAAGCATCCCTCACTGAAGTTTACCACGGAGTCAGCCCATCTAGGAATCCCTCCCTTGTTTAATATTTTTAAATTTAATTAATTAATTTATTTATTTAATTTTTTTTTATGTGTATGAATGTACTGTCTCCATGTTGGTTTGTGCACCCGTGTCGTGCAATGCCACGGAAGTCAGAAAAGGGCGTCAGATTCCCCTGGAACTGGAGTTAAAGACAGTTCTCAGCTGCCATGTGGGTGCTGGGGATCGAACACAGGTCCTCTGCAAGAGCAGTCAGAGCTCTTATCCGCTAGGCCATCTCCCTCTCTTTAAGAAGGTAACTCTTCACCCAGCAGTATTCAGTTGCCAATAGCTCTTGAGCTTAGATTTGATTCTGTTGGCATTTCCACAGTTCTATGCTGGGTTTTGGTCTGGTTGAGTTAGCATGGGTCTTGTGCATGCCTACACCATTGCTGCAGGTTCTTATCAGCAAGGTCTCAGAAGTCTTTAGGACTATTTCCACATGATCAAGCACCTCCTCCCTTGACTATAACCATCCTGCCTCTTCTTCTGCAATGTTTCCTGTTTCCCGGGTGGGTGACATTTAATAGAGGATTTCTGTGAAAGGCCCTATACTCTGTAGACTCATTCTCTACACTTTGACCAAAGAAATACATTTTAAATCATCTAACTTTTATTAGGTAGTTCACAGTGGTTTCAAGGTGATTGCAGTACCTTTGAAAGCATGAACTGAGCTTGAGGATGTCCACGGCAGAAAGAATTCATGAAGAAAGCCATGCCCTGTGCAGCACACTCCAGATTATTGTCTTTTGGTGACATGGAGTGAGGCCATACCTCTTGTTTAAAGAATCTTGAACAAATGGCTTTACCTCCTTTTGAAAATACAAATTTTTCTTTATAATTTGGGCAATATTTAAGCTCACATGTATAAATTATGCATCACATAATTTTATAGAACAAAACGAGTTGAAAATATCAAATATATTGTCAATGTACATATTTGTTGCAATTACCAGTCTTAAATTTTAATGGTGTATATATTTGGGGCAAAAAAATTTGTGAAATCTTTTTTTAATTTCAAAGAACACTGCCTTTGTGTTTACATGCATACACACACATGCATACATACACACACATACATACATATATATATATATATGCAAAGATATATATAAATAATGTGGGCAGAAACAATATATTACAATAAATTATAGCATGCATTTCAGAAACTTACTCAAGTATTTATTTAAAATACATTCCAAACAAAGCAATCACATATTATTTAGATTAAACTGTTGGAACAGTTTGTTCTCAGTTTGACTAATCACCTGTCAGCACACTTTTCAAAAGCAGTTGAAGAGCAGTATAAGAATAGAAAGTGTATTTCACTCTGATATATTGCTCAGAAGCTGGCAAAATATTATTATTTGAAGCAAAAACTGGTTTGAAAACATAGCGAATAATTTTTTAAGTTGACAAAGAATTTATAGTATAAAAAAAACCTACTTTTTGAAACCATGAAATATGAAAATGAAATGTAGCCAAAGAATTTCCAGTCCTAATTATGAAGAGTGGAAATTTCTGCTGTGGATGGGGCAATCATCAGGACGTCATTCACACATAGGTGCACAGGACAACCTTGTTTGGGTCATGACCTGGACAAGAGCTCACAGACCCTTCTGATGGTGAATCTACTCATTTGATGGTGAGTCTACTGATTCCCTGAGTCACTAGCAGCAGATATTCAAAATGAAGAAACCAGGAACTAGGGAGAAACTGATGGCGCTCCCCAGGAAGTACAACATGGTATAAACATCCTGACTCCAGGAACAACAGGGTTCGTAGAATACCATGCTTTGTAAGTTTTCTTTAACTGAAATCTTATACCCTGAGATCAACAAACTAAATGTATTATTATATTGTAGTAGATAATTATATTTTATTGCACATTTGAAGTACTATTGGTGTAAACAACTTTCTTCTTGCATCAAAACTTTACAGCCATTAAACAAAATTACTATGATTCACTGCACAGATCCTATTGGGGCTTTACCTATTAGAGTTGAAGTGTTGGTTCTATGATTATAAATAGGATTGTTATTTAGAAACAATTCTATAGAATCTCATAGTTTAAGAGCACAAAATATGAGTGCATATACAAATGCATATGTGTACATACATAATAAATTCAAGACATCTGAGATTCAATAGCAACAAAAGAAGAAAATAATTACCTAAAATCAGGTAACTCATTCCAGAAGTTCCTTCTTGCAAAGATATTGAAGAAGGTTATAATGAATTAATAGGATATTGACAGAAGTAAGTATAGAATTTTTTTATGCCAGGAAATAAATGCTAGAGCTATCACAAGACAAAGACCCAGATCTGATTTTGAGATCACAGTATAGTTAATTAGCTTGGAGTATGAATCATTAGTTCAGTAATGGATTTATGGCAAATATACTTGGGGTGTACCAAAAACCTTAACATTAGCACTGCACCCCAAAGAGTCTATTGTGTATCCTAGAGATTAATTTATGTCATTTCAGAATTGAAAAGGACATCATTAAATTAAAAAAAAAACAATCCTAATACTTGTTAAATATTAAGGATGGAAGCAAAATATTCAGCAAGGTGCATACTTCTATACAATAGTTTTCTTCAAATTCATAATGGAGAAAAATTAATAATGGAACCAAGGATTTCTAGCACGGATTAAAGGAGATCATATTTATACAAAGATGAATGAAAGGCAAATATCTGTTGCTTTATCAAAAAATATTGTGCTAGTGAATAGTTTAGTACACTTTCATCCTAAATAAAATGACAAACAAATATATAATAGTAAATACATCATACATACATAAGCTAGACCTTCACGATCTATACAGCATGGATATTGCTAAGCTGGTGCCCCATTAGAATTTTAATAACTAACTTTCAAATGAAGCCGTTGTCACTCGCCATTGTCTTATTTTGTTCTAATAATCTCAAGGAACTTTAAACAACACCTTGTACCTTGTGACCCTCACTCTTTTTACATTTTCATTCCTTCTGTCCATTGATTCTTAGTTTTTGTCTGAAAGAAGGTAAAATATATCAGTATCAGTAGATAGCTTTCATATTAGATGAAAAGTTTGTTTGCAGTAACATGACACCATTTGGCGTTCTACCAGAGCTCTACGTAATGTGTAGCTTTGAGACAGGCTGTAAAAGTATGCGACTCTAGAACTACTATTTTCCATACTCCATAAGGTTAATTCTGTGTAGTCCTACTTAAGAAGTAGACCTGGTTGTATCACTTAATAGACTTGGTTTCGCTGTGGTGATGTATACTGATGGGAGGACAGGAAGGAAGGAGAAAATTCCATCATGTCTGTACCTTTCAATGTGAATATTGATGAGCCTATTAATTGAATATTCTTAGATCCCTGGAGATATTTGTAACATTATAAAGTGATTTTAAGTGAGCCAAAATCATCAGAAATTCATTTTACATGTATCAATTAGTATGTATCCTCAAATAAGGAGTAAATGTGTATATGCCTGTATATGTGGTACACATTTCAGATAAGGGAGAGAACTACTCACAGTAAAGCAAGTGTGGTTAAATGAGAGTGAAGTTATCAAGTGTGAATAAAGTCTTTCCTGTCTTTCATCACTAGTATCTGGTAACTGGCAAATGTCAATAAGCAGGTTGATAAACCACAGGGAAGACGACCATTTGTCAACAACATGATAAATTCTGAAACTTATGCTAAGGAATTAGGGATCAGAAGACTACTATAATTTCTCCATTATCCTACAATAATTTATTGGTCAAAGTTTATACAACAAACTTGCTTTTTTAAAACTTGCTCTCAGAGGGGCTGGAGAGATGGCTCAGAGGATAAGAGCGCCGGCTGCTCTTTCAGAGGACCCGGGTTCGATTCCCAGCACCCACATGGTGGCTAAGAACTGTCTTTAACTCCAGTTCCAGGGAACTGGACACCATCTCCTGACCTCCATGGCATTTCACAGCATAGGTGCACCAACCTACATGCAAACAGTACACTCATACACATAAAAAATAATGAATAAATGAAAAATTGCTCTCACTAGTAAGGAAGTGAACATGGCTAAGAAACATCTTAAAAAGTCTTCAACATCATTAATATTTAAGAAATGCAAATTAAACCACTCTCAGATATCACTTCACTCCGATATGACTGGCTAAGATCAAGAAAACAAAAGACACCAAATGTTGGAGAGGTTGTGGGGAAAGGGGAATACTCGTCCACTGCTGGTGGGAATGTAAACTTGTACAACCATTATGTAAAGCAGTGTGGAAAACCCTTAAAAGACTCAAAATGAGCCTACCACCTGACCCAGCCATACCACTCCTGAGTGTGTACCCACAAGACTCATCCTACCACAAAGATAGATGCACATCTATGTTTATTGCAGCTCTCTTCACAATAGTCAAGAGCTAGAACCAACCCAAATGCCTCTCAATGACAAAAATGTGGTATATCTACACAATGGAGTTCTATTCATTGGTAAAGAAAAGATGACATCATGAACTTTGTAGGTAAATGGATTGAACTTGAAGCCATTATGCTAAGTGAAATAACACAGTTCCAGAATGGTTTCCCTCATTTGTGGATGCTAACACCATATCCCCAGTTAAAAGGCAAGCTGAACAACATTACTGTTATATTTCTTTTTATCTGAAAGCAACTGTGTTGTTATAATGTAAATCTCTTTGCAGGCTCTAGAATCGACCTACCACTTATTTTCAGACTCTGTAATTACTGTATATGGGTGGAAGGTATGTATTCATATTTTACAGTAATATAAAGTTAAAGGGGAAAATGTGAATTCTTAAACATATTTTGGAATTGACATACAGTTGATTCCCAAAAGTCATAATTTTGATTCATATGTGACGATTATATAGGCATATATTTGAGCAATACAAAGGGGAGGGAAAAACAACATAAAGACTGGGTTAAAGAACTGAATGATACAGTTAAATTCTGCCCAAAACAACAAGCCTCTGCAGGGAAATCTTTGGAAAGACTGAGAGAAAGATGCAAGACATGTATGCCAGAAGGCATGAACAGGGGTGGGATGGGGGCAGGGAGAGGGGAATGTGTCTAAATTGGACTGAAAGATAATGAATGAAATACACAATTCATCAATAAAAGTAAAAAGCCCTTCAGGTATAACGCTGTGCTGAAGTTACTTTCAGGCTGTTTTGATGTTTCTAGGTTACACATATACACTAAAGTACAAAGTCCAATTTTTCATATTTGACCAAAAAGAAAAGAACTTCTCCACATAACACCAGACTGACTAAAATTTTCTAGGGAATTTTCTGAGGCGGTCTATACCTGAAACACAAACTCATTGTGAAAGATGCTTTATGATAAGAAAAATTATTATAATTCCAAAGAAGATTGCCTATGGTTAATTGTGTTTTAAAGTAAAATATACTTGCTTTCTTGCTTTTTGGAAGAATTAAATGTAATTTTATATCTGAAAAAATTGCTCTTGGAAACAAATGACTCTCAATTCAAGTGGATAATTTTATTCACGATTTCAAATATTAGCACTGATTCAGAGAGAATGTTTTATTTTCTTTGACTTCAGCTCATGTAGACTAATTTTTGTTTCTGCCTATAACACCATGCTGTCAAGTAACAGTTGTGATCTAATGTGCTGACCTATCTATGTGTGTTGCTTTTCTTCACCAGAACTAAACCAGGCCCAGGGTTGATGCTGCCTACAGTCAAAAGACTTGTTGTTCGTCTTACTTTTGAACTCTAAATACTACAAGGAGAATAGAAATCTTAGATTGCAGCTGCTCTCAGACAACAGCAAAGCAGGAGACAGAAAAGGGCGAGCACCTCACACACTGCCATTTACAAACCATGCTCCAGATTAAGCATATCGAATTCTGAATTGAATTAGACATAGCCTCTGGGTTGTGCCATCGTCTTAGTCATTTGATCCCATTAGTGGAGTGTGCTGACGCCCTTCTTCTAGTTGTGATTCATTCCGGGCATCAGGAGACAAGTACGTTGATATTTCGGGAATGCTCTGCTGATTAGCTGTCATCTGAGGAAAGCTAGCTTCCAGGATGGGATTGACTTCTCATTCCAGTACACAAAGTTCAAAACCTCAGTGTTATAGGAAAGACCCTAGGAATGCTGGGAGAAAGCCAATCACTATATTCTACACGATTATAAAATCATTTTTTAAAAAACAAAATTCTGGTAATACTTAACTTAATCAAGCCTGGTGCCACTGTTTAGGACTCAAATGAAAAGTGAGTTTAAATAACTTTCGTAGATGAATCAAAACTATAACAATGCTAAGAAACACTTACCAACTCTATGTTTCAGAAGAAAAGAAAGATAACCTACATATACATAGAGAAAAGTATCCATTTTATGTAACATGTCTTCAAAAAATTATATATTGTCTACAACACTGTCTTTCCATACATAGAAGTTTCAGTAAATAATAGTAAAACTTTATAAATTTTATAATATAAATATCTCTTAAAAGGACATTTGTAGTAGAATACTTTTGTACAGACAAGGACTCTTGGAGAGTTAATTACCAGTATTATAGTTATTAACAGGGTGATTGGTTCAGACACAATTCTGTTCTGTATCAATAGCATAAACTCTGATCTGCACAATTTCAAATTCCATTTGACAATATTTTAATGGCAGCCTGTTCTCAGTCTGGCAGTACCAAAGCAACTGATTTAAGATTTAAAAGTAAGGACTAGGGTTTTAACTCTGTAGAGCAACATTTTCTTAGTGTGCTTGAGGCTCTGGATGGATCAACAGCACTGAAAAGTAATAAATAAAATAATTAATGAAATTATAACAACAAGGTTATTATTACTTATCTTGGAAGAGAACAAAAGTCACACACACACACACACACACACACACACACAAACCATAAATCTAGATTGATTTATTTATTTATTTATTTATTTATTTATTTATTTATTTTGGTCTTTTCAAGACAGGGTCTCCTTGTTGCTCTGGCTGGCCTGGAACTCACTCTGTAGACCAGGCTGGCCTTGAACTCACAGAGCTCCTCCTGCATCTGCCTCCCAAGTGCTAGGATTAAAGGCATGTGCCACCACGCCCAGCTAAATCTAGCTTCTTTTTTTTTTTTTTTAATTAGTTTTTTATTGATGCTTTGTGCATTTCATACATTTTTTCCAATTCAGTTCAGGCTTATTTCCCTTTCCCTCCCCCCCCACCCCCACCCCATTCCAGATCATGCATTCTGCCATAACTGTCCTGCATCTTTCTCTCAGTTTTTTTTTCATTTTTAGCTATAAGTGATAATCCATGAGTACAAGCATCCTTCATGCAAAACCTATCTGCAGGCTGTTGTGCCCAAACACCTACAGCCCCACCATCCAGTGGGGGGTGACAGGTTGTTTGTTCAATCAAGTTGGTCAAATGAGTGTCCAGACTACATTGCTGTAGTTTCACCATTCACCCCAATCGCAGCCCTTACATTCTACCACGCCCCCTCTTCCGCAGGTTGTTCCCTAGGCTTAGAAAAGGGGCACAGGTGGATGAGAGGTAAAACAGTCCACTCTCTCTGGAGCTGTTGACTTGGACTCTGGTCAATTCTGGCTGTTTCCTTTCATGGGCTGACAGTTTGTCCAGGAATAACCTTTCGATCCTACTAATGAAGAACAAGCAATTAGATATATAGGTATTTAAGCAGCACCAATAGTTATGGTAGGTTACTTTAGCATAGACACATAAATCTAGCTTCTTAATAAATGAAATTAGCCCAAATTCTGGAGACAAGCTATTCCAAGCATAGAAACACAACATCATAATGATTCCCTAATATTAACAGCATAATAACTAATACATTGTGTAATAAATTACCTTGAGGGATATATTTTTTAATATATATGGAACTCTTTATTTTATGTTGGTGTACCTGTTTGCAGGTGTACTTGTGTGTGCATGTGTAGGTGTAGGTGTGTGCTTTTGATACCAGATTTCCATACCAGCTGTCTTGCTTCACATCTCTTAACTTAGCATTTGAGACAAAGTCTCTCTCTGAACCTGGCACTCACTGTGTTGGCTAAATGGTCTGCTTACTAAGTCCCAGGAATGCTCCTATCTCAACATCCCCTATACTTGTATTATAGGAATAGACTGTTATACCAAGCCGTTTGAGAGGGTTCTGGGGTAGCAAACTCAAGTCCTGTGCAACCAACGTGGCAATGTTTCAAAAAAATAGGAGAAGTTAAACCTGTATCTGTTAAAAAAAAAAGATAATGGTAAATTGAAAATAAAGGAAATAATAGAAAAATAAAACAATTGATTCAAAATATGTTTCTTTCACTAAAAATAAATAAAATGTACAAGTATATAGTCAGAATAATGAAGGCAAATGTTGTTCAAATAAACAATATCAGAAATGGATGCTCATTTCTACTCCCCCCATGAGTATAAAATGATAATAAGACAATACTACAAAAAAAATCTATGTGTAATCTTGAATACTGGGGTGAAATGGGGCCCCCACTTAAAAACACAGAAATAAACAGTATGTGACAGGGCGCAGCTGTAGTCCCAGGACTTGGGAGGCAGATGCAGGCTGATCTAGAGAAGATAACAAAATTCCAGGCAAACTGGGGCTACAAAGAGGCCTGTGCCAAAAATTGTCAAAATTCAGTCAAGGAATATAGAAAACCTGCACTGCTCCACATCTGAGACAGGGTCTTCCTCTGTAGCTCCAGCTGGCCTGGAACTCACTATGTAGACGATCCTGGACATGAACTCATAGAGATCCAACTGCTTCTGCCTACTGAGTGCTGGAATTACAGATGTGTACCACCACCCCAGGTTCCACATCAATTTTTAAAAATTAAGTCAACTAATTAAATGATAAGTATCCAGCTCCAGTTTGTCTCTTAAGTTTCATTTAGCATTTAAGGATGAAATAATAACTCTTCCCAATCTCTCTCCCCAAAATCATACCTTAGAAATAATTTAATATGTTTTTAAAATCTCCTATTTATCATTTATATTTTATGTGATGAGTGTATTTTCTGCATGTGTGTAAGTGAGTCCATGGCAGTGCCCACTGAGGTCATAAGATGGTATCAGATCCCCTGGAACTGAAGTTACAGACAGCTGTTAGCTACAGTGAGGGTGCTGGGAACCAAACCTGGGTCGTCTGCAAGAGCAGCCAGTCCTCTTAACCATAGAGCCATCTCTCCAGGCCCCATAAATTTAATGTATATTCTAAGACATTGAAATATGACAACACAACGAATACATCAGAAATAAAAACAGAAATACATGATAATATATCTTATGAACAACAACAACAACAACAAAAAAAAAAAAAAACCCAGTGTAACATGAAAAGAATAATAAAATCGCGATAATGTGTTACAATCCAGTATTCAACTTGGTGCAATATTCATAAATGAAACAATTTAAGAAACAATAAAACTGGTCCATTTCTGAGACTAATGAAACATATCAGAAGCCCCAAACTTGAGTGTGTACAATTTCAACCACCTGGTGTTTGACAAAGGTGCCAAGAACACACAATGGGAGAAAATATAGCATCTTCAACAAATGGTACTGGCAAAACTGAATCACTACCTGAGGAATGAAATTGAACCATTATATTTTACCATGCACAGAGTCAATTCCAAATGGATCAAAGATCTCAGTATGAAACCTGAAATGGAAGAAAAGTAGTACCCTAAAAGATATAGGAGTGGGAAAGTACTTTCTAGATCAGACATCAATTGGTCAAGCAATAAGGTGGAACTTCATTAAACTAAAACACTTCTCTACAGGAAAAGAAACAGCCAAGGAAGTGAAGAGGAAATCCACTGAGTGGGAGAAAATGTTTACCTCTTATATAATATCCAGAATAAACAAAGATCTCAAAAAACAAAGAAACAAAAAATAATTGATCCAATTAAAATGATAGGCTAAGGGCCTGAGCAGAGAGTTCTCAAATGAAGAAATAGAAATGGCTAAGAAACACCATAAAAAGTGTTTAACATCTTTAGTATTTGACATCTTTAGTAATTAGAGAAATTAAGATCAAAACTGCTTTAAGATTTCATCTTACCTCAGTCAGACTGGCTAAGATCAAGAGAACAAAAATGACAAAAGCAGGTGAGGATGTAGTGATAGAGAAATTTTTATTCACTGTTGGTAATATCAATAAAAGACATTAGCTAACATTTCTAGGAGTTTTCTGGTGCAGTTTTTAGCATCCCTCAGGTAAACTATCATATCATCTATAAACAGGGATAGCTTGACTTCCTCTTTTCCAATTAGTACTCCTTTAATTTTCCTTTCTTGCCTTATTGCCCTAGCAAGCATTTCAAGCACCATATTGAAGAGGAGTGGCAATAGGGGGCAGCCTTGTTGGGTTCTTGTCTTTAAGGGGAATGCTTCCAATTTTTCTCGATTTAGGATGATGTTGGCAGTGGGTTTGCTATATATGGCTTTGACTATGTTGAGGAATGTTCCCTTCAGTCCAGTTCCCTCTAGAACATTAAACATGAAGAGATGCTAGATCCTGTCAAAGGCTTTTTCTGCATCAATTGAGTTGAACATGTGTTTTTCATCTTTCAGTTCATTTATGTGTTTTATGATATTTATTGATTTACATATGTTGAACCATTCTTGCATCTCTGGTATGAATCCAACTTGGCCATGACTGATAGGAAAAAATCAGTGTTAAAATATTAGTTACATATGTATATATTATAAAGTTTTATTAAAGTCTTTGAACATATAACATAGTTTAATTTAATTAGAATAATATTCAAATCTTGAAAACTGAAAAATATGGGAGACAGTGTGAGAAATCGTGTGTTGAAGGGGCCACTGCTTAAAGAACCTCAGTGAGCTATGATGAGAAGGTCTGAGAGGAAGTTATTTTTAACTTGCACATTTGGAAAGCAAAACCTGGTGTATAGGATCCTGAGCCAGGAGAATCTTTGAGCATAAGCACCCAACCCATTCAAGGAGACAAGCTGTCCATTCCTTTTTAGGAATTCCTCCTCTCCTTAGACTGTATCTAGCCTTCTGTGAGAAGACATCTGCATTTGTGGGGAGACTAGGTCCTGCCTCAGATTCAATCCAGGTAAAGACATTTTCTCAACCTTTTAGTATTCACTCTACAGCCTACAAGTCTCAAGTAAAAGTGTAGCTCCCCTCCAACAATGTGATGTTGGAGGAATTTGTCTATACCAAGACAGCCAGGCAATGCCATAAAATCTACATTTTTTTCCACTTTGAACAGATCTCTCTTTTCTTCACTGCTTCAGAAAAGCATAGAAAGTTGCAATGCATGCTCATAAAATCTGTTTATTCACATATATATTCAGAGATTGGTCTGCAAAATGTATCCGTTCTCGTAGTATGAATATTTCAGTTCCCACAAGAATACTTTCAGTGAGATATTCTGAGCAAGAGTCTAACTCAGAGGTAGTTTAGAAAATAATTTAACTCAAAAAACAGAACCTCAACATATTAATTAAATGTAAAAACATGACAAATATTATAGTTTCAGGATATTCAATTCCCTCATGCCCAAATTTTGTAACCATATACTATGTAAATTATATTTCTGCAGATGAATTTATCTGGAAACAATTCATTCCATGTACCACATTCAAATATTTTATGAAAGAGAATATAGTCATTTTGAAAGAAACCAAAGAAACAAAATGAAAAGCAGTTGCCGCTGAGAACATAATGGATTGTTTCTGAAGGTATACTGTAATATACTTTAATCCTCACATATGCATTGAGTCTTTACTTCTTGGTCTTAAGTAATAACATTTTAATTCCTTGACGTTTCCTTATTCTTTTCAACTTATTCTCACTTTCCTTCCCAGCACATATTCTTTTAGACTATTCAAATTAAGGCTGCAGCAAGCCTGTCATAAACATTTCTTTCTCTTAGGCAAGTGTGCATAAGAGCAAGAATTCACCTGACTGTGGTTTAGGTGGGTTCCTTACAGCCAAGTCTAAGACGTAGGATTGCCAGGACAAACTGTGAGAATCTGGAGGGAAATGGAAAGTCAGAGCCAGCCAGGCATGGTGGCGCATGCCTTTACTTCCAGCACTGAGGAGGCAGAGGCAGGCGGCCTGTGAGTTCAAGGCCAGCCTGGTCTAGATAGGTTCCAGCCCAGCTGGGGCTACAGAGAGACCCTGTCTCTAAAAGAAAAAAAAAAAGTAAAAAGTAAAGTCAGTACTAAAATTGATAACACTTGATTTATTCATTGAGCGATTTGGATGTCCTTTCTGCCTAGACGAAGACATTCTAGACAACTGCAGCAGAAAAAACAGGAGGGAAGAGTCCCTGAGATGTTGAGAGTTGTAAAGATCTGTACATGATATGGGGCAAAACCCCATTAACAAGAATTTCCTATTGATTTTGCATTCTGTTACAGCTCACCAACACACTCCAGCATGGGATGCAAAGCATCTGAAATCAAGTTAGAAAACTGTGTCCATCGTGTGAAAAATACATTTCTAAAATCTCACCACTGTCCTCACTAATGGATGGATTTATTGATCTTATCTTCAAATATTTGACCTTGTTTGTGCAAACAAAAAATCTAACTAATCAAGCTTAATCAGAGAGAAAGAGAGGCACCATTAATTATCTGTCACATGACATTGTTTCCATGGGACCATCCACTCTAATTCATTCACAAAGAATCCCAAATGCTCAGTCCTATGGTATGTTCATTAGTCTATCATTATTTCAGGTAGTCTTGCTGACAAAGAAAAATCTTTACCTGTTTCATTTCATAGCTTCCAAATTTTCACTCCGCCAGATGGGTGTTTACCTAATTGCAAAACAGATTGTGTCTGTGTCTACAAAGAAAATTGAATTGGAGACTTGCACATTAATCTCCAGGCCATATGTGTGTGTTATCCTAAGTAAATATGACAATAGTACCCAGCCATCATTAAGCTCTCATTTATGTAATGATAGAGGTCTATTTCTGTTGATTCCTCAATGCATCAGGAATTTTGTATGCATTAAACTAGGTGACTCATGTCACAGTCACCAGGTGCTGTGGTATGGAGATATATATCTTAAACTATATATATATATATATATTATATCTTAATTATAGATAGGAGAGGGGATGGATATATATGTATAAACTATATTGAACGAAAATTGTGAAAATTCAATAAAATATTTTTAATTTCACATAAATTTTAATTTCTTCAAATAGAAAGCTATTTGAAAGATTTTAATCTTCTTTCAAGTGTTCTTCCATGTTCATGACAGAGTTCTCTTCATCTTGTACAAACTACATTTCCACCAGAAAATATGTTTGGCTCATTGGCATGTTATACTTGCTATCCATGGTCTTAATAACTATTTAATAATAGATCTGAAATATGTATTTTGTATTATTCTCTGGAGATGTTATAGTTTTTCTTAGGCAATGTTGTATTTATGTATAATTTTTTAATTTAAATAAGATAAATAAAACAAGTAAGATTTTATCTATTTTTCTTAATTTTATTGAGCTTTTATTTACATTTCATACAATAGTTATTAATCAAATTCAGAGCCCCTCCTCATTCATACCCCCCCAGACCCCACACATCTGCATACATGTTAAGTCCTATTCTCTCAGGCATTTAATCTATTTTTAAATTTTATATGTATGAATATTCTGCCTGCAGGTATGTAAGTTCAGCTGGGTTATGCAATGTCCACAGAGGCCAGAAGAAGTTGTTAGATCCCCTGGAACTGTAGTTACAGACTACTGTTATGCCGCCATTGTGGTGCTGGGAACTGAACCAGGGTCCTTTGCTAGGGTAAAATTCCAAAAGACATTTATGTGTAAAAAAGGAATAAACTCAAGTGATACTGAAGAAAAACAATAATATGTCAACTATTGATGCATTTTATTCATTCAATGATTTTAAAATTATAGTTACTTCAAAAATAGATATGACAGATTAGAACATAAGGAAAGGGTCATGTTCAGTTTTCTGCAAAAATATATTTAAATTTGGGGCTGAACTATTTGAACAATGTCATCTGTACATATCTGCCAGTTTGCACACATAACCATATTTACTCTCCATGCAAGAAGGAAGGCAATAGTAGTCAGAAAACCCACATAGAAACTGTGTCCCAAATTAACACCCTTTTTATTCTATTCTGTCACAGATTGTTCTGGATTAGATGACTGAGGAGTTTCCATCTATATAAAAGAGTGGAACATTTGTTCTAAGAACCGGACTTGGTAAAATTCAGGTTTGATGAAAAGTAAAATCATATAAGGTCAACATCAAGAGAAAAGAAAAGACATGATGGAGTTTAGATACAGATATTTGAGTGTTACTCTATCAAATGCAGGGGAATCCCCAGAAGAGTGGCGACTTGTTGCCCGCTGCCAACCAACTACACCTGCCCAACGGCCCACTTCCTTAATCTGCAATCTGCAATCTGCCTGAGGACCTGGCGAAGGATGACACGACCTCAGCAGAGGAGGTTGAACCTATGGGACCTGATATAATTTTAATGGGTATTTATTATTTTATTTACAGTTACTTAGTTGCCAAGACTTTAACAAGGAGAATATGTTATTTACACTCTTAGTTTTTCACCAAGTAGCATTTTTGAAATTAGAAGGTGAATACAATCCTGAGTATTTTCTTGTTGGAATAAAGCCTTCTGGGACCTCATAGCTTCCTTGGGTACTTCCTGAATAATCTCAATCATCCCTATGGATTAGTCAGATTTTGTCACTATAAAAAAATATAGGACACAGGCCCCTTCTGAAGAATATGAGGTTTTGATCACAGGTTTGTAGGTTCATAGGTATAGTGTTGCCATAGTTCAGCTTAACATGATCAATTGTAGAAACATATGTGGGAGCAAGCCAAGGGAAACAAGAAAGAAAAATGTGGTAAGAAAGCTTAACCCTTTGACAAGAGGAAGAAATGCAGGAATTCCATACCAACCAAAATGGGGTCAGAAGAGAAATCCCTCACACTGTCTGTCTGGCCCACCAAATACTATCGCCCCTTCAAGTTCCCTGTCTCCGTGTCCCAGCAGCATCTTTTTGGGAACCAAGGTTTTCAACTCTAATCAGTCTTTGGGGATCCTTCAGCTCTTACCCAAGTCATAGCTCTCCATCTTAAGTCCCAAACCATACCATAGGCCAAGCTGCAAGTGAATTGTTCTCCTTGATGTTACTAGAAAATACTTTTATGGACTTGACCAAGCGGCCCCTGCAAGAGCTCTGGGTGCTAAGCCCTGCAGTCCATTCAGCTCATTTCCCATCTGTTCTGACAACTGAGAGCCTGTGTGAACCCAGGGTTATAAATTCATGGGGAATATGGCTAAATGCTTTAACACTTAACAACCTAGGCAGGATCATTTGCTGTTTAACTCCTCTGGCTATTAACTGAACTCTTCAGCAGGAGACTTGCTGTGGGCTCAATGGCAGACACAGGACAATGCTCACTGTATTTGTAGCTGTGGGAAGACACAAAAGAAAAATTTTAGGGATTTGAATGTAGTTGGTGAAAGCAAAACACAGTGTGTGCATGTGAAATTGCTTTTGAATAATTATGCAGCTTTTACAAGCTGAGAAGTGCTAAGACATTAGGTAAGTGTCAGACCTCTGGGCTTCGAGAACTAATGATGAGATTCTAGGCGAGGGCACCTAGAGGAGTTCTTTAGTGGTTTGAATTCTCAGATTACTCACCTGTGAGGGGAAGGTGTTTGATTATATGTTTTCAAATTTCCCTTCCAGCTCTGGCAGGCTGTGTCTCTTTGAATGCATCACAGTCAGGGTTTGGATAAAATGCCAAACATGGAAATGTTATCTCCAGTCCCCTACCAGGCTTCCTACCATCCTCTTTCTGCTCTATTGCCCTTAGGCACTATCCCAAAACACCCTTAACTTGGGATTTTTCCAACCTTCTCTTAGTCAGAGTTCATCAGCTCAGTGTCTCTTCCATATCTAATATGATACATAATATGTGCTGCTGTGATGGTGTTAGCTAATGAGGTAAAGGCTTGCCAGATGGCATATTTGCATTTTAACAGGGGCCTTCTGGAAACAATGCCTTAGTACAAAGGAGTACTCTAATTGGTGAGAATGTTATCAAACAAGGTTGGCCTTCTGAGGACAAAGACCATGGATAAGGAAAGATAAGTCAATTGGAGCTATTTCTATTTTAGTTACACAGAATATTGCCAACAATAGTGTTTTTAATTGTTAAAGCATTTAAATTATCTCTGAAATGAGAACTTTTTTCTTGTGGTTGAAATTTTCATTTTTTTAATAAAGCTAGAGCTCAGAAAATGATGTGAATGCCATCATTGATTAAAGACGCTAAACCAAATCTAAAGTAACATTAGACAGTAGACAGTAGACATATCAGCTGTAAACAATAACAAAGTATTCAGTACACACCACACTTCATCTTGCTACAGACTAAGATGTATATATTGGCTGAGAGGCCACTTTAAATCTTGATGTAAAATGGACACTGAACTGGATTTCTAGGCACATGGAGGTAACTGCTCTTTAATTAATTTTGCACATATACAAAAGCAATTAATTAGTAGTGGATAGCCTAAAATATTGAAATGTAAATTAGATAACGCCTAAGCTTTGGGGGGCAAAATTCTTAAAGTGTGATCTCTAGGCTTTCTGTAGCCTCTCAGGAGCCAGCAACCCGCAGTCACAGCTTTCATTTGCTCTCTTTGGGTTTTTTTTTTTTTTTTCTTTCCCTGAAAGTTGTCCTTGCAAAAATCAGGACACTTTGCCTTTATTACACACACACACACACACACACACACACACACACACACACACCACACACACCCCACACACACACACACCACACACACACACATGCCACCACACATTGCACACACAAATTATTTATCCAAAGACATCATACACAGGGTTTTACGGTAGGAAAGGCATTTCTCCTTTACAGATATTGAAATGTGTATGCAGACCACTGCTGCTCTCACCTTTGTCAGAGAAGCCTCTTTTGGCAATGGGTCGAAGTGGGGAATCACATGTGATCAAAATATGGAGAATAAGTGATTGTTGAGTAAGCAGCTTCAAATCCGATATCTGTCATCCCCTCCGTGATGCAGGAATGTTGCAAAAGATGGAGTGAAAGGGAGAGAAGGAGCCAGAGAAAGGGCAGATGCCATCCTGTCAATAAGGCATGTTGGTCATGGGCACATCAGCAGTGAGACTTGCAGAAGACCTGAACAAGAGAATCAAAGAGAAAGACAGAGAAAACGAGACAAAAGAAGAGATAGATGGAAGAAGGAAGGGAGGGGGGAGGGGGGAGAGAAGAAGGAAGGAAGGGAGGGAGGAATGGGAAGGAAGGAAGGGAGGGGAGGAGGGAGGAAGGGGAAGGAAGGAAATGAGAAAGGAAGGGAGGGAGGAAGGAAGGAAGAAGAAAAGAGAAAGGGGGGCTGGAAGACATGGCCTAGTGGTTAAGGGTGCTGACTGTCTTGCAGAGGACCCGGGGTCGATTCCCAGCACCTACATGGTGGCTAAGAACCAACAATTATTCATGGCCACATGTATGCTGGTAATCCAACCCAAGTCTCCTGCAAGAGCAGCCAGTGCTTCTGAAACTGCTGAGCCATTTCTCCAGCCACCCTTTTATCTTTTCTTTTGTGTTTTTATTTTCTTTTTTTTTTAATCAAATCTAGACCCATGTCCCCCCATCCCCCACCCCATCAGGCTCATGCATTCTGTCCAAACATGCTTTTCATCTCTTTCTCAGTCTTTCTCAATATTCTCCATTGAGGAAGTTGTTTTGAGCAGAAGTTCACTGTTTTCAGTCAGTTCTTCGATGCAGTCCTTTCTGTTTGTTGTTGTTTCCAATATGCATCACTCCCAACTGCTTTGGACAAAAGCTCAAGGGGCCCTCCAAGAAAACTTTACAACTAGGTATTGGCACTAGCATCATTTTATCCTTTTCTGGCACAAGATTTCTACATGTAGCTCTGGTGTCCTAGAACACATTATGTACCTCTAGTTGTCCTCATTACTTAACTAAAATAAACTAAAATATAATTTTTATCCTTTCAAAAATGTTACCAATTAGCTCACATTTTTATGTCAAAGAATCCTTTTTCTTCCATTTTTTTTTTTATAAAATCTTCCAAGGGCTCATTTTTCACACTGTTTCTTGTGTTTTTGTTGTTTTTCTCATATAGCAAAAAATGTAGAATGTAAATTCATCCATGTTCTGAGTGGAGGTACAAAATATGTTGCATTATATTGGAATTTTCAACTTACATACACAAATATCCCAATTTTCCCACACCAGTTTTTCAGCTTCCTAAAGAAGTCTGTAAATGTTCCTCCTTTTGGAGGCAGATAGAAAATGATGATTGAGGTTTGCATGATATGTGATTAGCGTCTGCATAATCAGGACTCACAACACCCTGATTGCTCCTTTCTGATTCTCTGAGGAAAAAAAAAAAAAAAAAAAAAAAAAAAAAGATGTCTGTGAATGAACACATTGATTCTTGTCATGTTAATCTCATTATTTTCAAAACTCATTGTTTGCCAAACCCAGTGACTGCTATGGGATCACTTTCTTCTTTATCTACCTCCCACATATTAGTAACATCAGATTTATCAGCATCACTTGAGCCATCAAACTCTCATCACATTTTGTGAGGGCAAGCATTGACAACATTCTAGAACACAATCTTTTTACCTTCTGGTGAAAACAAAGAGACAATAGTAAAAAGAATCTTAATTGATCAATAAAAGAATTCCACTGAAGCATAAGGTGGCAACTGCTGTCATTACAATTTGTAATTGTAAGAAGTTTCTGAAGACTTTATAGAATGAGATTCCATTTCTTAAAGAACATACATTTATTTTAGCCTGCTCTACACTTAGAGTTCCTTAAGTAACATAAGAGAAAAGATCTTGAAGACTTCAGTGTCAAGTCCAAGGCTGGTGTACCCCTGGACACTCTGTGATAATTTTCCACTTGTATGATAGTTCCAAGTCACTGACTGGCACTGTCTTTTGTTGCAGCACCCTGCACCTAATCAACACAGCTGTAATTGAATTTTAATTTTCAATATGGCTTTCAGAAGTAGTTTGATGCTTTCCAAACTGCTACATTCTGGTATAGAAATAGGTATAAGCAATACTCTCATAAATTGGTTCATTAACTAGGTACAATTAATGTGATACCCTAAACATGGTGGGGCCAACATAGGCTGTGGCAGAACAACTCAACATAAGCACTGTGCACTATGATAATGAGCTTAACTTACTTATTTTAAACTTTGAATCAACAGTTTGTACAAGAGAGAAATGAGGCATAAAGAAATTAAGTTGCATAATATAATTGAGATTCAGATGCAGCAAACTGAACCTCACTGTATCATATTGCTCCTCAGCGCACTGAACAGACATGGACTTTCTGAGAATTGAAGTGTGTTCCTTTTATAACATGCTATATAATCTAATTCTTATATTTAACTATTTTTCCATTGAACAAGTCTACAGCAACTCATCCTGGAAGTAAGACTTACTAAGTACTCTCAGAGTGTTATCTTCTCAAGGATAGATGATTTGAGAATGTTGCTGCATTCAACAGATTAGCATCTTATTGCAGAACTGTAACTGCAATAAAATGGTTAAAATACAATGAAAATGAGTAAGAAGGATGATCTGGAGGACTTGTCCCATACCTACTACATAATAAACACAGCCTGAATGCATCCCTAAGCATGTTTTAAACATTAGGTATGTCATTTTTCTGATGAATTGTTTTAAACGATCAGTGATCCCACCAGGCCCGGTCTACTCTTTGGAGAAGTTTAAAGTTTCTTCTGTCAACAGATTTTACAGAGAGAGAATTCCTTCATCTTTATTATTTTGGAGTGCCCAAGACACTTCAGAGAACAAAAGCAACTGTTAAATATGTTAGTCGTTTTAAGGCTTTTAGTAAAATTAAGAATCCATAGGTGTGACAGGGAAGTAATTATAATTTGTTCTAGACGGGTGTGGGGCACACACCTTTAATCCTAGCACTCGGGAGGCAGAGGCAGGCAGATCTTTGTGAGTTCAAAGCCAGCCTGGTCTACAGAGTGAGTTCCAGGACAGCTGGGGCTACAGGGAGACCCTGTCTCGAAAAGTCAAAAAAAAAAAAATGTTATCAATAATTTGTTCTTCCTCAGTTCATTAAAGAGACATTTTAGCTGGGCTTGGTGGCACACGCCTTTTGTCCCAGCTCTCGGGAGGCAGAGGCAGGTGGATCTCTGTAAGTTCAAGGTCAGCCTGGTCTACAAAGCGAGCTCCAGGATAGCTGGTACTAAAAGGGTGTCAGATTCCCCTGGAACTGAAGTTAAAGACGGTTCTCAGCCGCCATGTGGGTGCTGGGGATCGAACTCAGGTCCTCTGCAAGAGCAGTCGATGCTCTTAACCATTAGGCCATCTCTCCAGCCCCAAAAGACATTCTTAAAATATTTCACACTGTATTACTTAAGGACTGGTCATTATTAACACCTGTGTCTTCTTCTGTACCTTAGGATTCAGCTGTTTGCTTATGTCTTCACAGAATATTCTTATGGCTCTAAGGAGACAGTAAAATTATTAATAAATAGGTAAATAAGCAGCAGTTTATTCATAAAATGAATTATAAATACCAAGAATTGTATAAAAGTGGTGATTCTTGACCTGTAATTTTATGTTTTCTTTCTTCTCTCATGTAAAGTTGGGGTTTTTAGTTAACATTTGGAAAGGTTAAATTGTTACTATCTTTCTTATTCCAGCTAAGGAGACAATTGTGATTTAATCAAAAACCAAGACACATAATGTATATATTTTATCTTAGTATGACTTTAATGGCCGCATATCTTCTTCCGAATTAAATAAACAAAACACATTTTCTCTTTCTCATCAACTTTGAATATGTTTAATTTATTGAGCTATATATTATATTATAAACTCCACAGAATAATCAAATGCTTCAGGGTTTCTAGCTTTTGGTCATATAAATAAAGTATGCTAAAAATGAAAAATACAATAGGTTATAAAATTAAAGCTTTTCCCTAACACTTCTTCAGAAATAAACTGTAAATATAAGTGTTAATGGTCCATACATAGCCCTCTTAAAACGTACTTCCCTCTAATAGTGTACAACTGGGTTTACATTGCATTCTATTGAAAACTCAGTAATTATATGTGGTAATCTGATGGAATTTTGAAGTAAAAATACTATGTGTCTGTGTTAAACACCCAAGAAAAGCAGAAAAACACTCATAGCCCATTGATTTTTCCTCATAGCTACCACCATCATTACACACATCGGAGGCAGAGGCACATGGAACTCTGTGAATTCAAGGCCAGACTGATCTACGTAATAAGTTCTAGGCCAGCCAGTGCTACACAGTAAGATCCTTTCTCAAAATAAAACAAACAAAACACATTTTTCCTTCCTTCCTTCCTTCCTTCCTTCCTTCCTTCCTTCCTTCCTTCCTTCCTTCCTTCCCTCCTTCCTTCCCTCCTTCTCTCCTTCCTTCCCTCCTTCCTTCCCTCCTTCCTTCCTTCCTTGTCCCATATGTTCTTCATTTATCTCCCTCCTTCCTTCTTCACTTTTCTTCCTTTTTTTCTTCCTTACCTATCTTATTTTCTTGTTTCAGTTCTTCAATTTGCTTGCAGTAGTTTAATTTATAACTAGAATTTAATATGGATTCAAAGGTATCTAGGAATTGTATCAACAGTCTTGAACATTAATTCTTGAAGATTTTATTTGTAGAAATTCTTCGAGTTACAGAAACAAAGTTAAGACAGATGAGCCTTATATTTTAAAAAATATGCTTTATCAGCCAGGCCTGGTGGTGCATGCCTTTAATCCTAGCACTTGGGAGGCAGAGGCAGGTGGATCTCTGTGAGTTCAAGGCCAGTCTGGTCTACAGAGTAAGTTCCAGGACAGCTGGGGCTACAGACCAAAACAATATATGCTTTATATATATATATATATTTTTTTTAATTTCTGTGCCTGTGTTTCTGTGTGTATGTGTATACACGTGAATGGAGGTACCCATAGTGGCCTGGCATTTCATCCCATTTAACTAAAGCGAAAGGCAGTTGCGAGCCACCTGATATAGATACAGGAACTTTGAAAGAGCACGATGTACTCCTTGATCCCTGAAGCATCACTTCAGTCCCTGGAATATATGTTATAATAGTGTATAATATAATCTCTAACAGAAATATCACTTGACCTGTCATTTGTTTATCCCTAGTTCTTTACAAACAATCTAAAAAAGAAGGCTACTAAGCTGCCATTGTGAAGGTAAATTTTCAGTGGGCAACAGATTAGAGCATAGAGATAGAACTGTTGGAGATCTGTTACATGAACATTGTAAGATTTTTGGAATTTATCACATTCAACTTCAAATTTTGCCATGTTTGACATGTCTCATGGAAAGCCATATGAAAACTGGCAGTGGAAGAAATAACAGCAGTGGGAAGCACAGATAAGGAAGCCCTTTCTATAGGTTTTAATAGACATCTCACATGCACACCCTCCATGATTTTACCTGTAACCACTAAGTGAACTCAAACTACTACAGAGATTTTACACAGCAAGTTGAGACAGGTTATGTTTGGACTCGTGCATTCATTTTTTACTGTTGCCTAAAACATCAACACCATCTGTGTGGCGATAGTCAATTTCTGCTTTGCTCTCTGTCTATTTTCAGGAGGCAGAGATATGGTACTGGTTGTCTGCATCTTAAGTCTCTGGGATGGTAATAGTTGTAATGACAATAATAATAATAATAATAATAATAATAATAATAATGACAATAATAATAATAGAAAATCAAGCTCATATTCAAGCCATATAACTTTTGAAACAATACATATTTTTAATTTAAATAATTCACAGTGGCTTCCTTCTGCAAGATCAGAACCAGAGTAAACTTATAACCTTAGTAAGATTTCCTTAGTAAGTTTTTCTCACTAAGTCTCACCATGGCTAATCTCCCTTTCGAATAACACAAAGTCAGGTGGCACGGGACTCTAATCAACATTTGTAAGATTGCTTTTCCACACACCAATCAGTGGTGATATTGATTAACATCAAAGGTCAGTCACATTGGAAAGGATACTAAACAAGGTAGTGGGTTTTTCAGGAACTGCTATGCCTACTGTTTGCCTACCACACTGATGTTTTCATATCCAAGAATACATTTTTCTAAGGAAAAAACTAGGCAACTTTTCCTACTTCTGATGTATAAAGTAGATATCCCTAACAAGTGATATCTTTTATATTTTGATGGTTGTGCTTTTCTGTAATTATTTTTTGACCTTCTCACAGTTGTTATGCAGTGCTGCACTTTAGAATAATAACGACAGAATGTTTTCTATGTGACAGCTCTATTTTTAGAACTTTATTCATAGTAGATTTTATAACTATACCAAACAAATGACATAGGTATTGCAGTGTTATCTCTACATTAGATGGGAAGAAACTGAGCTATGGAGAGTCTAGATGATTTGTTATATAATGATTTATGGTTATACCTGCAGTAACAAAATAAAAGATTAATAATAATATTTTGATCTTTTTGAGATAGGGTCTATCTGTAGTTCCAGTTGGCTTAGAACTCAATATGTAGACAAAGCTGACCTCAGTCTCAAAGAGATTTGCCTGCTCTGCCTGGACCAAAGAGCAACTTTAGCTTTATAAAAATATAAATGTTCTGGGCTGGAGAGATGGCCTAGAGGTTAAGAGCGCTGACTGCTCTTGCAGAGGACCTGGGTTCAATCCCCAGCACCCACATGGCGGCCGAGAACCATCTGAAACTCCAATTACAGGAGAACTCCAGTTCCAGGGGAATCCGACACCCTCTTCTGACCTCCACAGCATTGCACGACATGGGTGCACAAACTTGCATGCAGACAGTACATTCATACACATACAGAAATAAATAAAATTAATATATATATATATATAAATGTTCTGCTGAGAATGATACCTTGTCAAAAACTTAAGAGATAAATATGAAATTTGCTACACATGAAAATGTTTACAGTGATTAAAACATAAAACATTTAATCAAAGTATAAAATATCTGAAAATATTTTCTATATAATAAATATAAATGATGGTACGTAACCAACTTTATTGATAATAAGAGACATGTAAACCCTCTCTGACTCACCCCTTAAAATCCTCTCATCTCTCCTACAATCCCTCTTAATTTCTTCTACCCCCTCCTGTGATTTTTATTGTATTATAATCCAACATTTATAAATACACACATTATATATACATATAGATATATATGTAATGAGAAAATTTAGTGGTGCTCATATGTACATGTGTTTATGTGTTTATGGCTGATCATTTGGGATTAGATAACCTATTAGGGAGTTCAACCCTGGAATAAAAGATTCTCCCTCCCTCCCCAACCACTGGTTGCCAGTAGCTCTCCACCTAGAGGACTCTGTGAACTTTCCCTCACCTACATTAGCATATCAACTGCTATTCTCACTAAGCGGTTTTGTTGGACAGCTACATAGTGGAGATTTGATTGCAGCTTCCCAGCGAGTTCCTGTTCTCTAGTCTTGGAATCTTTCTGTCTCTTATTCTTTGATGTTCCCTGACTGTTAGGTATAGGGGTACAGTACGTTGTAAGATGTATTATTTGGGGCACCCCATAATCATTTATTGTCTGTATTTTGTTCAGGTGTGAAACACTTTAATAGTCTCCATATATTACAAAACAAAAAACAAAAAACCTTAGCTTCTTTGATTTATGGTGAGAGTTACACTTTGCTGTGAATATGAGGAGAAACAGGAACTTTGATATTTTGCTGGTAGAATTTTATGTAGGGTTAATCTTAGAGTGAGTTCCAGGACAGCTGGGGCTACAGGGAGACCCTGCCTCCAAAAAAAAAAAAAAAAAAAAAAAAAAAAGGAACAACTTAACACTATTGATAAATTCTCAAAATGTAAAGTCTATATGAGCCATTATTTAGGCATATCATAATTATGAAAGTCTGCAATCAAAGGGAAGATGGGCCACAGGTTAACATAAGGAAACAGGGAGTGCATGAAAAGATTCAAATAAAATAGCCATAAGTTTCATCAAAGACATAACGCAAATCAATAAACAAAGATAGACTTTCCAACAAATGATATTGGAGGAATTAAATATCCATATGCAGAATCATGGACCCTGATTTAAACAACATACCCAGACTAAGACATGGAAACTGTAAAATGGTATAGTCATTTTGTAAATGATTTGGCAGCTTCTTATAAAAGGACATGAGCAATTAGTATACAATCCAGTAATTGCACTCATAAGTATTATGCCCCTGAAATGAAAGTACATGTCCACACAAAGCCTTAAATGTAGTTGTCTATAAAAGCTTTTTTTCAATAACCACTCCTTGAAATTGAAATGTAACTATTTGTAGTTGGATGGGTTGACAAAGAGTACCACCATACAATACGTCTTCACAATTAAAAGAAGCATCCTTTGATATTAAGAATGTGATTCCCCAGGGACTTTTACTGATGAAGTGAATTTTGAGAAGCTTCATAATATATAATTTCTATTACACAGTTCCATTTAACTGAAATGAGTTATAAAGACAGAGACAGAGATATGTGATTGGAAGATGAGAAGCTGAGTGTTGACAGAAAAGGACACTGGAGATGCTGTGGTGAAAAAGAGTCACAATATTCCTCCCCAGAAATGCACTAAACTGGGATTTTGTAGAATCATTTCTTTGGTCTGTCTTCATGCTCACATCTCTCCCATGAAAAGAAATCACACAATGCTCTTAGTGTTGTCATGTGACAACATCTGAACTTTGTGGGGGACATACTCTACCAACACTCAATATGGTACTCTTCCTTTAAAATGGTAGTTCCTGAAGTTTTTCAAGCCTGTGAATTTTCTCTTTTGATAAAAATCACAATGGAATGGGCTGTGTATAGCTGAGAATCTCAATGAATCATTTGAGATAGCAGAACTCAAGAAGAACTTTAGAGAGCTGAGCACCAGCAGCTAACCATCCATCTCCTTGAAGTACCACCCACCATCCATCTCCTTGAAGTACCACCCACAAATTAATCAGTTCTGGGGATGATGGAGCAGCCTGACTAACAAGTCTGAGTTAAAGTGCAGAATGAGAAAATTATAAGGGGACATTTGAAAATTCTTGAGTATTTTATGTGTTAAGGAAATATTTATAAATCAAGGAATAATTCATTTACTCAAAATTGAAATAAGCAACCTTAATATTCATATAACTAACACATGACATGGCATCCAGTAACATTTAATGTCTTTTAAAATTAATAGTTCTTAGTATTAAAAAAATCAATGGGACTGGGGCTGGAGAGATGTCCTAGCAGGTAAGAGGGCCAACTGCTTTTGCAGAGGACCTGGGTTCCATCCTCAGCACCCACATGACAGCTGAGAACCGTCTTTGACTCCAGTTCCAGGGGAATCCGACACCCTCTTCTGACCTCCGCGACATTACATGACATGGGTGCACAAACCTACATGCAGACAGTACATTCATAGGCATAAAAAATAAATAAATAACCCCGGGTATGGTGGCACATGCCTTTAATCCTAGCACTTAGGAGGCAGAGGCAGGCAGATCTTTGAGTTCAAGGCCAGCCTGGTCTACAGAATGAGTTCCAGGACAGCTGGGACTACAGGGAGACCCTGTCTCAAAAAGACAAAAATAATAATAATAAAATAAATAAATAAATATTAAAAAAAAAACAATAAGACTAAGAGCTATGAAAATAAAAGGATTAAAAGAGGAATAAGGAGATCTGGAATTCCCCAAAGGGATGCTCCACTCTCCAACGGCTTGACCTGTTTGCATGTCCTGTTGTCCACTGCACACAGCATGCAACCAATATGATGACAGGAAAGCCCTCCATTCCATAATTCATGGGGAAAAGTGCCCACTTGGTGATCGGCCCCACTGACATTGAGTCCTCCCTCGGGTCAGCCTCAGGGCCATGTTTCCATACCCATTGCAGGGCTGTAGTGCTACCCACCCCCAACTCAATTTTCATTTCCTGGAACTGCTTTGATCCCTATGTTGTGACTTTTCCTGAGGAAACATGAACAGAATCATCACCTTCAAGACCAGCATAGAGGACAAGCAGCTTTGCAATGGGGGTTCTTACAGGAATATGGAAAACTAAAACCTAGCTAAATCATCAAAAAGCCCACTCAGCATGAGTGATGACTTGGGAAAGCTGAGTCCCTAGGGATCCTGGTGTGTCTTCCAGGCAGTCTATAGTACTCAGAGCATCTTCTGCCCCCACTGTTGCTAATGCTTATTAATCTTGTAGAGGAATCTTATGAATCTTGTAAATTTCAGAAGCTTCCTGAGACTTCTGAGTTTACCCCTTTAACCTTGCAGGTTTCTTTTAGTTCTTGAGTCCAATGAATCTCCTTCTTCCTTACAGGAGGGACTGTTTCAATTCACAGGAAATAACTACACAATAGAGGTGATAAGAGATCCTCTTAGTAAATGAGGTCAAAGTCATTCAAAAGAAGAGTCGAGTCGTTCTTTATTCATGTCCCATTGCCTTGGTTCCTTGGAAATAGATGGAAACTTTCAAAAGAAAACTGACCTTCTGGCTGTTTTTCTCTCTGCTTATGGAACCTCTAGAGTTGTGAGAAAATAAGCTTATCTTCATTATATATTACCTAGATTCCATTTCTGTGTTATAGCAGCATAAACAGTAGAACAATTAAGCTGGTACCAAAGGGCCTAGGGAATGATTAGAGTAAGAGCAATTCTGCAGTGAAAAACTCATTCTTTCTAAAGTGTACTTAACTGATCATGATGAGAATGTTCATAGAAATATGGAAAGTGAAGGCATTCAGATGAAGTCTCAGAACTGAGAAAGGACACATTGGAAACCAGAATAACACTCAGCATTTCTACAAAGTGGCACAGACTTGGCTTGAGTTTGTCCATGTCCTAGATATGGGGAGCTGGCAGAACTTAAGAACAACAGGCTAAGATATTTGGAAGAAGAGATTTCTAAGGTACCAAGTTCTCATTTCCTTAGCTTTTCTTAATTGCATGTAATTAAATGTTAAGAGGAGAGAAAAGATTTGAACGCAGAACTTAACGTGAGAGAGGAAGGATACCATACGTATATCATTGGAAAATATGTAGCCAGGTCAGAGAAAGAATAGAAGTTGTATGTAGAAGTGATAATTGAGAGGCTGGAGATATGACTTTGTACTTTTATTTGGTTCCTAGCACACACGTGATGGCTCCATCACCCTCTTCTGGCCTTTGTGGGGAACTGAACCTGCAAAGTACACATATGTACCTCCAGGAAATACATTCAGACACATAAAGTAAAAGTAAACAAATATGAAAGAAGAGATAATCAATCGACCGTTCTGTACACAGTGCTCCATGAAGAGGAATCCATGTTCTGCTCATTGAGAAAATTGAAGAGTGAGTGACCTTACTTTTTGGAGATCTTCATTTCTCCCCTCACAATCCCTTTCAGCTAGGGACTTGAGAGCTGAACAAATTAAAATAACTGTAAAGTACCCAGGGGCTATCAGGACTGTCTGCTCAGGGACCCACCCCCTCAGGTGTTTGTCCCCAGTATTCTCAGGTGGCACTGGTACTCTGTCCCAGCTATGTCTCACACTATAGCTCTGAAAAGCAAATCAATTAGGCTCTAAAATATCAGTGTCCTAGATCTAGATATTCTGGGGACATGCAGGGTATCCCTGCTTTGGGGTAATGGATTTCTCCTCCAAGGTTTCAAAAAAAAAGATGTTTTAAAGTGCATTGAACCCCAGAATTGCCACAAAGTTAGACCACCAAAGAGAACTCTCATAAGGGCAATATGCAGTGGATGGAGGCTGCAAGGCTGTGTCCAAAGCAAGCTCCACAACTCCAGAGCCACCAGCATGCAGCATTAAGTACTGAAACATACAGGCATTTGATTTCAATATGTGAAAGGGCTAGGCAGGAATGTCAGGAGTCTTGAGGGACAAATCTCTCCTAGAAGATGAGATACAGATTCAAAGATTAACCTCGAGACTAGAGATTTAAGGTTATTTTCCCTGTTGGGGTTTGGGCTTATTTCTTGAGATCTGCTAAACCTTGTGTTTTTCCTATTTATGTCTTTTGCAAAAGAAATGTTTATCTTGTGCTGTCTTACTCCATTATTCTGGCACTCTTAACCTTTGTAGTTTCACAAGCTGACAACTGGAGAGTAATCTTCAAGAACAACTTATCATTTCACCCCCACCCATGTTAGGTCAGATTTTGGACTTTAAAGTTGATCCTGAAATGAGTTACAACTTTGGGGCTATTGAGGAGAATTAGTGATTTTGTATTTGAGAAGGATGTGGATGGAATGCTGTGAACCACAGCATAGGAATGCAGTGGTTTTCCAGGGACACTGCACAGTAGGGTGTGCCTAGTGTGGTAGTAATAAGAGGCAGAGCTTTGCAGAGATAATGAGGCTAGCAGGCTCCTTTCTCAAGAGTGAACTAATTCCTTTATAAAAGACTCTCACAGCAGGAGCTTGCTGATCCATTTGTCTTTCTTCCTGCAAAGGGTGGTCTTCATGAGACCATTGATCCTGACTTTACCTTCCTGCAAAGAGTGGTCCTCATGAGACCACTGATCCTGACTTTCTCTTGGAATTTGCAGCCTAGAACTGAAAACTTTCTTTATAACTTACCCAGTCTGATGTGTTTTCTATACAAGTACAAATGGACTAAGATACATTGGTCATATATTTAGCCCACCTTTCTCATCCATTATGGCTTTCCACAAAGTTAGACCACTAAGAACAGAATATAATTTGTAGGGAACCTTGTGTTCAGGTTAAATATATTATCCTTCCTTCTGTGAATCCTCTAAGGTAAGAATATTTTACTGAAATTTACTTTATTTCTGTTATGCAGGGCCTGGGCTTGGAGATCTAAAGATGGCGCTTACCACCCTTCTCTTCTGGTCAAAAGCCTGCCTCATCTCAGGCAGCTGATGCTTCCTGATGTCACCAGCCGCAATGAGAGCACAGCCTAAGACCACATATGGTTACGTTCCAGCTTCATGACCAACACTAAAGACCCATTTTGTCCCCTCCCACTGCTCCAGTTTTGCCCTTACAAGTACATGCTCTATCTCACCACCATTACCTCATCTTCCTCTCCCCAGAACTTATAAAAACCTTCAGCCCCAGGTCGAGTGCCTGACTCCCCTGACCTCCCTCTTTGAGACCTGTGGACACACCGAGAAGCGCATCCTAATAAACCTCCTTTTATACTTTGTTAATCTGGTTTGATCTGGCCTGTTTTGCATTGGGAAAAAGCCATTCAACTTCTTCTATTTTAGTAAGCCAGAAATATGTAATTTGTGATTAAACTAAAACATTCTATACTTAAAAATTCTCAATATATGATGATTTCTCTATCTATATATCCATCTATCTATCTATCTATCTATCTATCTATCTTCTATCTATCATCTTCTATCTCTATCTATCTACTTTGTGGATAGATGATAGGGGGCATCCTAGTCCTTCACAAATTGAGAAAGACTTGACTTCATTATCATTTCTCATGAATTTTGGCAGTGAAAGAACTTTTTTCTTTTTAGAGAATAATTTCTTTGTTTTAAAGAGCTTGTTTTAAATTAATGAGCACCTCCTACAAGCAATTTCAAAGTGATTTACTTAATTTAGTCATAAAGCCAGCATCATTTTACTTATAATATTATATCTTGTTTAAAGCATTCAAAAATTGTGGATAATAGAGATTTTAAAATTAACGTGTCACTGGAATGCAAGTAAGAAAAACCAATAAACAAATTCATCTTTCATTATAAATTTCAATAAATTTCCATTCTGGTAGTTCAAGGATAGTTAAACAATTCTCACTGTTGACCTATTTTATCTGACAAATTTTTATTTAGCACTTGGTGCATAGGTATATAAAAGAACTATGCAAATTAAACATTTACTGAAAATAAATCATAAAGTCTTTTAAAACTATTCTTTTTATCCTATATGTGTTGCTTTGAATAAAAATGTTTCCCACAGGCCCCAAATATTTGAACAGTTTGCTCCCTGTTGGGGGCATTGTTTGGGGAAGTTTTAGGAGGTGCGGCCTCGCTGGAGGAGGCCTGTCATGGGGCTGGCTTTGAGAGTCCTTATGCCTTGCCAGATTTCCAGGATCTCTCTGCTTCCTGAGCCTACTTTCTGCTCTGGCTCCCTCCTATCACCATGGCTCCCATTCCATTGTGGACTCTTCACCCTTTGTAGCTATAAGCCAAATAAATTCTTCTTTCTGTTAGTTGCCTTGGTCACAGTGTTTTAGCACAGCAACAGAAAAGTTCCTTATGCATAAGTTGGTAGCAGGACGGTTGGGTGCTGCTTTGAAGAACCTGACCATGTGAGATTTGGAAGGATATGGAAGACTTTGGAATTTTGGATTGGAAAAGCAGTTGAATGCTGTAAGCAGAGCTTACTGACTATTCTAGTAGAAGCCTAGTAGTGCTCCTACCAGAGTAGTGCTCAGCAAAGTAGTTCCAGAGGGAAATAAATTAGATAGCAACTGGGATGGAAAGCAGCTGGCTGCCATCACCCATGACCTAAGGTCCTGCCTGAGGCCAAGTCAAAAAGTAACTGACTAATTTCTTTGGTGGAGAAAATTTCAAGAAAGCCCAATGTAGAATCAATGGTGTGCTTATTAATGGTGAACATTATAGAAGTCTGCAATGAAAAAGAGCAAGTGGGACAGAAAGAAATTTAGAACGTGTAGTTCATATTTAAAAAAAAAAGCAGTAGGAAGATTAATGCTAAATTCAAAGCAAGAGCTGAAGGAAATGCTTTCTTTGATAAGGAGATGAGAGTCATTAGAGAGCCCTGCAGATTTGCACTTACACAATGGGAGAAATACTTTCAGGGTAAGACCACACCCAGCTGCTAAGCCTCCCTTTTGTGAAAGGGAAATGTCTCTTTGGTTTTCTGCTCCTAGAAAAGCATAGAAAAGCTCCGCATGTGGACGAAGCAGGCCAGGTCCATCCCAAGTTGGCGGTCAGCTTGGCAGTCCTGTTCACATGGTGCTGGCTTTAGAAGCATCAAAGATGCAAAACAGGGTCTTCTGTCTTCCTCTGCTATTTCAGGGATCTCCAGAAGCCAGGCAGAGTGGAGCAGGGGCCTCCCAGCATCAAGCTAAGAGACCCCAAGACCCCGGCAGCCCATTGCATGAAGATTTGAAGGTGAAATCCGGCTGGCAGTAGGGACCCCAAGTCATTGGAGATGCTAGAGCTGTAAGACATCTGCCAAGGAGACCTGCACACAGGGAGTGGTACCAGCCCAAGAAACACATGTACGATTCACACAGCAAAGCCTGAGGGATCGTGCCATCTAAGCCCTTTAGAAATAAAGTTCCAAAGTCTGACATGGAGCTTCTGGACATGGTGCTCGTCCTACTGGGTTCTGATCTCGTTTTGGTGCACTATTTCCTCGATGCGTCCCCATTTCTCCCATTTAGAATAAGAATGTGTGTTCAGTTCCATTGCATGTTGGAAGTATGGAATTTGTCTTTTGCAGGGCTTAGAGTTAACAGATTGCCTTGAGTCTTAGAAGAAAATTTAGACTCTGGGCTTTTTGTAGTATAGCGATTGGTAAAGACTGTAGGGACTTTTGAAGGTGGACTAAATGCCTTTTTGCATGTTAAAAGGTCTTGGGCCTGTGCAGGCCAGGATGTGGAATGTAGGTGTTTGAATGAGAAGGTCCCTAATAGGCTTCAAGTATTTGGACACCCCCCCCACCCCCCGTTGATGGTGCTGTTGTAAGAGATTTTAGATGAGGCCTTGCTGGAGGAAGCATGTCACTGGGGAGGGGGGTGGGGGGAGGTTGGTTTTGTGAGTTCTTAAGATTTGCTAGATACTCAGTACCTGTTTGCTTCCTGTGCGTGCCTGGAGGTGGACTCTCTCAGCTTTCTGTTCCTACTGCCTCCTGCCATAATGCCTTCTCATTGTAACTGTAAGCCAAATAAACTCATCCTTCTCTAACTTGCCTTGGTCACAGTGTTTTATCACAGTAACAGAAAAGTAATACAGAACTATGTTTCAACATTTATTATAGATGACAATAAGTTGGCATATTAATGAAGCACTTTTACATAAAGAATTAAATCTTAGCTGACTATTTGATGCTGCAAAATGTATATCGTCTTTAATATTTTTCTACATGATTTTTTTTTAAATTTTATACTCATTAATGCCAAACACTTCAAGTAAGTGCTGCAGAAAGTGGTGGTAATATTTTGGACCATTCCAGAAGTGGTTGGAATACTGTCCTAATCCCCAGCCAAAATTCATTCAACAAGATTTTATGAAAGCAACACAAACAGTGGTTGTAAAAATTAACTTTTCAAATGGAATACAATTCTAAGATGTATTAATTTCATGGTTACATGGTGGATAATGTCTCATATATGTCTAGTTAGGAAAATATCCAAGTCTTTCTTGTTTATAATCAAAACATTGTATTTCTTTTTTAAATATATTTTTTAAAGAAGGTTTGTGAATTTCATAAAACACATCTCAGTCATATTTGACCCTGCATTCCCCATCTACGGCCTGCCCACAGGACTTCAAGCATTTTGTAATACATATTAAGGCCTGCTGAGTCAAGTTTGTGTACCCAGATGCCCCTGGGCATGAATTCATCCAATGGAGCCTGGTCAGACTGCCTGGCATCACTCCCTTAAAGAAGACCAACTCTCCCTCACCCAGCAGTGATCAGCTATACATAGTTCATGTCCAAAGTAATGGTCATCTGCCCGTTTCCCCAGGTCTATCCTGTTTTTTATCTGAGTCTGCATGGGTCCTATGCGGGTTTTCACCATTGCTGCAAGTTCATGTGAGCAAGTTCCCAGGAGCCGGTAAGACTCTGCTTCCATATTGTCTTGCCCCACATCCCCAGCTGTGACACCTTTGCCCCCTCCTCTGAATGGTCCCTGAGATCTTGTGGGGTAAAAATTAATATAGGACCCCTGTCTAGTGACTCTCACTCTGCAGTCTCTTATTTGCTACACTTTGGCCAGTAATTGATGAGTAAAATGAGGTCGACTAGCAAGCTGAAGGACACAGATGAAAATGTCTATTTATTTAAACTATGAATATCATTTCTGCTTTGTCTCCCATGTAACACATCTGAATAAGTCAGTTCTCTATGTATAAAAACATGAATTTGGTTGTTGCTATAAGCTCTGAAATATTATGTCCTTTTGCTAAAACCCCAGAATTTACCTAAATAGATAACAATGTCTATGAGAAGATAACAGGAACCTTCATTGTTGTATTTCTAAAAACTACCAAAGTCAAGAGTTTAACACAGTCATCACTGAAAAAATTCTTAGTCACCAAATTTTGCAATAAGGTGAAATAACTTTCTAAACATTTCTAAGAAGTTAATGGTTTCAATGTAAATAATGCATTCATGGATTCTGTCAATTTAGGTTTGAAAGTTATATTATTTTGACTTTTGTGTCTTTATTGATAAAATAACAATGAACCCATGTATGTTTGTGTGTGTCCATGGCTATACACATAGTTTATGTCTAATTGTTCATTAATGGCTGGTATATTTATCATCCTCATTTTTAAGAGTTTAACTTTTGTGGTTGGAGATCTATCCCAGCAGTTAAGAGCACTGAGTGCTCTTGCCGAGGAACTGGGTTTGAATCCCAACCCCCACATAGTGGCTAACAACCATCTGTATCTCCAGCTCCAGGCAATTTGACACCCTTTTCGGATCTGAACTCTGGTGTCTAGAATCATTGATTTATTTTCTGGAATTCAATAAGTGAATTCTGGTTCCTGAAGCATCCCTGCCAACATCAAAAGAGCCACTTCCCTGCTCTAGCTCCTAAGTGTTACTACATCCAGATGCTAGTCTGAGTGTCAGGTGATTTGGACTAAGTCATGAAAGATTGGGTAAGAAACTCCAGCAGAGTCACTCTGTTTCTGGATCTGTTATGGGATTTTTGTCAGTGATAGCACTAATGTGCAAACCTTTTACATTCTAAAAAAAATTAAAATATAGTGTGATATGCCTGTTAACAAAAGAGCACACATGATGCTGTTTAGTGTTAGAACACAAGACTTTTGTCATTAAGATAGCCAAATAATTATAGCCTTGTGGCACTCAATTTCCAAACAATCATGCTTGACAAATGACTGTTAATGAAAGATCCACACAGAGTGATTCCTTACAAAGAAACTCGACCATGTATGTATTTTATAATTAAATATAAACATTATTAAACACCTATTTCTCAATTTTATACATAAAGTATTTTCTCCCATAATTTAAGAATTAAATAAGCCCTAGCAATTTTAAATATATAGATTCATTTCTAATAGTTTCTCTGTTTATATTATACTATGAAAATACAGGCAGCCTATATCTTTGTTATATCTGTGTTAAAAATAAAAGATGTATGTTTTTATAAAATTGGCTGAGATGAATCACATTCGGAAGGGCATTATTAGGACAATGACTTCATCATGACTACGGACACCAAGACGGTGAACTGAGGGAAACAGCCTTTAGTTCCAAAGAAGAGCTTCATTTCAGAAAGTTCTCCATCATGGTCAGCATGATGGGTCCTGACAGGAAAGAGCCTTCAAGTCCCTTCAGTTCCCAGGATATCAGGAGAGTAACATTATCATAGGTGGTGTACTGGGGCCCTGAAGGGAGAGAGGATTCTCTCAGTTCCAAAGTAATAAAGAGAGTTCCTTGCTCTTTTATATTCAGAAGAAAAGGGCGCTCCACATCAAATGACCTGCCTACATGCCAGGAATCACAAGGCAGTAAGGTCCTAATGAAACTATAATTCCGGGTTGTCTTGGACCTGGGGATGGCGATGCGGAGAGGCCTTTGTTAGCAGCTGCAAGGTCAAAGGGAAAGAAATCTGCTCCGTAGGATCTTTAAGGCCACAGAGCTTGTGTTGATGGTGGAGATCTGATTTCTGTTAGGGCGGTAACTAAAGGATCTGTGATCTAACAATTGAAAGAACTTGATAGTCTGTAAAAGTACTTCTTGCTTTCATGTTGTCTCAGATGACATAAACTAATTTATTAAGAGTCCACTTACATAAAGAGCACATATTTATTACTCAGTTCATTAACAGAAATGCCAAACTCTTCCAGGAACATTTCATAGATATTCCCAGGAATAATATTTTAACATCTATCTAGGCATCTAAAATTATCTTAGGTTAAGTGAATTTCATAGCATTAGTAGTACAGAGAAGTCAGGAGCCAAGTTTCTAGATGTATAGAACTGCCTAATAAACTGAGGCAATTTCAAACATCAAAACATCACAATCTTTAAAAATACTAGATTTACCTGACACTTGCCTTAACTACCAGATGGATGGAGGTGAGGTTTGTGCACTCCTCACCTGTCAGAGCTAGGATCAACATCAGGGCCCCGGGTCAAGACAATCAGGGTCTTTTTTTTGCAATTCGTGACCTAGAAAAGCCCAGTAAACTTTGAATAATCTGAATTACTTTTCATAACAACATAATTCAACTGGAATCATCTCATAGCATTGACATATTTCATAAAACAGGAGATTCTCACTATCAGTATTTTTTTTCCTTTTTTTTGGGGGGAGGCGTATTTTTGAGACAGGGTCTCCCTGTAGCCCAGCTGGCCTGGAACTAATTTTGTAGACCAGGCTGGCCTTGAACTCCCATAAATCCACCTGCCTCTGCCTCCTGAGTGCTGGGATTAAAGCTGTGCACCGTTAGTATTTTTATTTAGTGTTATTAGAAAAAGTGAAATAAAAAATAGTTACTACTATTAACAAATGTACATTCATTCAGCATACGCTTTGGAAACTGAAAAAAAAAAAGACTTTAGAGCCTATATAGGTTTTTTGTTTTGGGGTTTTTGTTTTGTTTATTTTAGACATGTCTTTTTTTTTTTTTTTTTTAGTGTTCATCTTTGCTGCTCCTAACAGACTTAGACTGAGCGCCATAATCTCACTGCCAAGTGGGAAATACCTGTGATGTCATCACTAAGTTCTCCCCTACAATCTGTCTCCTAAATGCTCCTGAAGTGACTATTAATTCATATTGACAGACTCATCAGCTTGTTGTTATAGTTCCATAAATTGCAGAAAACAAACCGCAGTTTAATCTATTATTTTCTCTTCAATTTTTCCTCATGCCCCATGGATACAAATCGCATAACCCAGGTCTTTTTCATTTTCCTCATGCTTGTGGAATTGTTCCTCCATAATAACTCTTTCAATTTTGTTTGTCACTTCCTTTTGTCTTTTTCATGTTTTTCATGCTAATGACTGGTTGTCTTTCATCAGCTAGTTTACGCTCAGATGCTGTCACTCTATTTTTGTTGTGTGCTAAGTTCTTTTTACATACAATAATTTAGATAGATTATAGATGATGAGAGAGGTAGACAGAAGTTAGGTAAGTGATAGATGATAAAAGATACTTTAAACTTTCTTATTTATTTTATGTGTCAAAAGAGCATGTTGGAGGCCCTGGAACTGGAGTTACAGCTGGTTATTAGCCACCATGTGGGTGCTGGGAATCAAACTCAGGTCCTCTGTAAGAGCAGTCAGTGCTTTTAACCACTGACTCATTTTCCAGCCCTGATAGAAGATACTTTCTATAATTTTGATAACTGCATAATGTTTAACCTAAAAGAAAATAAAGCAAGATAAAGCTTTTATTATTCTGCTAATCAGCTAATTAGGATATCTATTACAAATAACTCTGGTCAGATCTTAGAGAAAGGAAATTAAGGATCTATGTGTAGTGAACAAATACTGTATTTTCTTTTTCTTCTTTTTTAATCTTTTTGAGACAGGATCTCCCTGTAGCCCCAGCTGTCCTGGAACTCACTCTGTAGACCAGGCTGGCCTTGAACTCATAAAGATCTGCCTGCCTCTGTTTCCCGAATGCTAGGATTACAGGAGTGCACCACCACGCCCGGCTCTGGATTTTCTTATCATACACCACTGACTCTTGATTTTTGTCCACATCTGTTAAGTTAGCAGAATGAACGTGAGAACCAAACAGCCAATATTTCTTTAGTGTCATGGCTTGGCTAAGAATAGCACCAACACTAGGACTTTGAGAGAAACAGAGCCCTAGTCCCCACAAGACATGCATTGAGATTATAAAATCCAGGAATTGTTTACCAGATCCATTTTGTGACAGTGACATATGCCAGAGTTTAGGAAACCCATATTAACTTGAATGGCTGGTCCCTAATATGAGTTTTAATTGAAGAGCTTGAGCTGCTCGTAGCACCGCCGCTGCTTCTCCCTTTGATCACAGGGAAAAGCAGCGGCATGCTGACTGCACCAACCCGTTTCCAAAGCTGAATTAAATGTTAGCCAGTTTCACAATCCAAGTGTTATATCCAGCCCTTTATTAAAAATTAAAGTTACATACTGGTAGACAGCTCCGCCAGTACAAGGCTTGTGGTAAAAGCAGGGGGACCCGAGTCTGAATCTTCAGGACACTTATAAATGGAGAGTTTGGTAGGTACACACCTCAGAGGCTTCCTGGACAGTGTTGCCAGATGATGGGCGAGGTTCAGGTTTAGTGTTAGATCAGGTGTCAAAAGAAAATATGGAGAGCAGTAAATAAAAATCCTTAGCACTGATTTCACAGGCACGTGCAAACTGGTGTATCCACACGCACATGCACACGTACAGGCACACAGAAACACACACACACACACTATGAAAATATTAATTTTTCAATAGGAATGTTAAAAAAAGTACTGCTTACTTTTTGTACATCAGACTATCTTGATAGTCAAGTTACGTGAATTGTAATTTAAAAATTCATCCTGACACATGATTTTAACTTTTAGTTGTCTTAAGTTAGGAATTGGAGAAAAGCTGGATTTGGTCAAAGTTAATTGATTACTTGCACAAAAACATAAAATAATAGTGGGAAGCAAGGGCTTCATAATGAGAAACTGCGAGACTCGGCTCCCTAGGTTCCCTTCAGAGCCCCTCAGGACCTTTGTTCTCAGTTGCTTAAGAATGAATGGAATGAAATATAGTAGAATGTTAGCCCATATAAAAAGAGTGTACCCAAATATTATAATGTAAAAATAAATAAGCGCATGAATAAAAGTAGTAAATTCTATGTGATAATGGTTTTCTTATTATCTTAGTTTACTTTCTATTACATATGATTTAATATCACCAATCCTAGCTGTAGCTGTAGATTGTCTGTATACTATGATCTTCTAATCATAGGCTTATATTAGTCATATATGTGTATTTAATATGAAATTTGAGAACAAAGATAAATATTAAATATTCTCATACTTCATGCATTATTGTGGAGGACTTCTAGAAGTCTTATTAAAACTTTCACTAAGACTTCCTATTAACTAATTTAATAAATTTTGTTGGAGAATGTCAATAGACGATATTGGGAAATTTCTATTAAACTCTATCCAAGCACTCAGGAAGCAGAGGCAGGTGGGTCACTTTAACTCTGAAGCCAGCTTGATTTATACAGTGGGTGAATTTGTTGCTGTCCAGGACTACGTACTGAAACCTTATCTCAAGAAAGAAAACTTATGAGGGCTGGGGAGATGCTCAGTGCTTAAGAGCACTGGGTGCTCTTGCAGAGGAACTGCGTTCGATTCCTACCACATTGGCAGCTAACAACCATTCATAACTCCAGTTCCAAGGGATTCAATGTCTTCTTCTGACCTGCATGGGAATTGCACTACACAGGTGCACTTACCTGTGTACAGGAAAGACACTCATACATATAAAATAGAAAATAATATTAAAAGATGAAAATTTATTTAGGAATCATGATAAAAAAATCATTGATGAAATATCTAATACCCCAAAAAGTCCAAAGTTATTCAATTAACAAATTAGTTCTTTAACTGATTGCAAAGTACATTTATTCACTTAATCAGAAAAGGTGAAAAATAAAAGTGTCCATATTGAAAACTTTCACAAACTCTATGATATTCACTGTTTAATGAGCTCCAAGCAGAGCTAGATTCCTTGCTCGTCCCTGATTTTCAGACATTTGATTTTCCTATGGCAATCTCATTTATTTCTTAACCCTTTTTCTCATTTCTAAAAATATGAAATGTTCTTTAGAAAGATGTCTTTCCCTAGGAAATATGAAATGATCAATTTCTTTTGTCAACCTTTAAAAAGGAAAAAATAAAAGAACACAGCATCACATAACTATTACAACAACTGAACCTGCATGTTTCATACTTGGAATTAGTATTATAGGTGATTGGGGAGATAACATCTTCAGCCTTCAGAAATTTGAATTGTAGAATGGTTTGCTTACCAGTGATGTTAATGCAGCAATAGGATCAGGCTTTGTTAAATGGAATCTATTTCACCTCCAGTCACACTGAACCACAGTGCCACACTGTTTACTGGCTTGTTCTTCCCTGATGCTCAGCCTGCTTCCATATATAACTCAGGAGCGCCTTTCTGGAGGTGGAACCACCTACAGTGTGATGGGCCCTCCCAGTCACTCAACAATCAAGAAAATGTCCCCACAAACATGCCCATATGTCAATAAGATAGAGACAGTTCCCAAGTTGAGAACTCAGCATTTTTTGTTTGTTTGTTTGTTTTGTTTTGTTTTGTTTTTGGTTTGTTTGTTTTGTTTTGTTTTGCTTTGTTTCTACCAGGTATGTCAAATGCACTATCACACACAATTGACCTCTAGTAAATGAACACACAAACAAACAGCTATTAAACCATGACCATTCCAATTCTTGTCCCCAGGATTGCATGTTTACATTGATATCACAATATAAAAGCTCCACGTTCCTTAAGAATTCCAAAGCTTTTGGGGCTGGAGAGATGGCTCAGTGGTTAAGAGCATTGAATGTTCTCACAGAGGACTCAGGTTTGGTTCTCAGCACCACATGGTGGCTAACAAACATCCATAACTCCAGTTCCAGGGGATCTGACATACTCTTCTGACCTCTACAGACATTATATGACATGGATGCATTTCTACATATGCAGGCAATTTACTCATATGTATAAAATAAAAATAATAAAATATTTTTTAAATTCCAGTACTTTAAAAGCTTAAGGTCTCTTTAAAATAATCCAAAGTCTTTTAACTATGAGTTCCAGTAAAGCAAAATCCAAATTAAATTCTTATTACTATAAGAAGGAGGACCAGGGCACATGAGATCAAAGCAAAACCAGAACCCATGCCCTAAGCATCTCATTGTCTGAGGTGGAGGATGCGCTCATACTCTTCTGGGCTACCAATCTCTTAGGCAGTCCTTCTTCTCTAGCTCTGCCATCTGCAGCACACACAGCTTTCCTCCCAGGCTCAGACCGGCATCACTCCTCAGCTGCCAATATCCTTTGTGGTCACCCCACAGTCTGGGGATCTCCATGCATCTCAAGCTGCAGCTTAACCAATGGCCTCTCCTGCCCTTTCACAGCTTTCCATGATCTTTTCAATCCTGTGATCTTCACTGAAAGTAGGGTGGAATGTCACCCCTGGACTCCTGTGTCCTCTCACACAGTGTGAAGCTGTTTACATGACCCCTTTATACCTTCAAAACTGGGACTTCATGGAACCACAGTTTCCATGTGTTGATACTAAGTTCACCTCAATGATGTTGGTCTCTTCTTAGTCACAGCCGATTCTTCAGTCCAGATGACCAGCATTGATAGTCCTATCAATTGTCACTTCCATTAATTCTTGATTTAAATATATCACACTAACAGCCCTAAAAAAGTTTGTGCTTCCCTCTGAAACTTCACAAGCCTGGCATCCATCATCTACACCTCTTTCAGCATTATCTTCCAAATTCCCACAGAACAGTACACTCAGATGAAGCACTCAATGGCTTCTAGAGAGCAAAGCTCCAGAAACTTCCACAATCCTCCCCAAACAAGGTCAGGTCTATCACAGCAATATCACACACTCTGGTACCAATTATTATCTTGTAATACTTAGTATTTCTTTGAGTAAACACTCTCAACAAATATGACTTGGAAGGAAATGGTTTATTTGGCTGACACTGCTGTTTATGTGTGAGTTGCTGTCTCCAGATTCCAATCTTGAATTCCTGCCCCGCTATCCTTGGACTGTGACCTGGAAATTTTAAGATGAAATAAACCCTTTCCTCTCCAAGTTGCTTTTGGGCACGTGCTTACTAGACTTCATGGGAGGGGAAGACACCAGTGTGGAGCACAAGGGCAGGATTGATGGTTGTTTGGGCTTGCCAAGGAGGAACCTTCAAGTACTTCCTTAAGGAAAACATGATATCTTTTAGAAAAAAATCCTCTAATTCAGGTGATATGTGCATGTATGTATATATTTATGTATATATATATATATACATATAACTATATATAACTATATATAACTATATATATATATATCATATATATATGATATATATATATATCATATATAGTTATATCATATCAATATGATATATCTATGTTATATCATATCATATATCATATATCTATGATATATGATATATGATATATCATATATCAATATGATATATTGATATATCATATATCAATATGATATATTGATATATCATATATCAATGATGTATGATATATTGATATATCATATATCAATGATATATGATATATGATATATCAATATGATATATCATATATCATATATCATATTCAATATATATATATATCAATATATATATATATATATATATATATTGAAGCAATACAAGTTAGAGAGAACAACAACAAAAGAACTGGAAAAACAGAACTTTTAATTCTATAAGTAGAAGAAAAATCCAACTATATGAGTCAGAGTAAGACTACCCCAGAAGTGGTAAATGAGAAGCCGGGAAACTGGTGGGTGGCTTTGGATGTGTTATACTTTGTTCTCGGGGCTGCTGCACCGTATCTTTGTAAAAGGCATCATATCACAGTGGTGAGAGAAAATGCATATGTTGTGGTGATTCCATATGAAATTCTCAGTGAAATGAAAAATGTTGAGATATACAATCATAGTTATAATAGAGAAATCTCAAGTAAAGAAAAAATAAGTTATATTTCCATCTGTAAAATTAATGACAGAGGAATGAAAGGCAAATTGATCATTGTAAACAAGTTACAGTTTTTATTTTTCTTTAATATGGTTTGAAATAAAAATGTTGCAATATTTCTTTTTCTTTAGAGTTTAAACATAGACGTAATATAAGTGATGTCAACAAACAAGGAGAAATTTTATCACCTCATATGAAATCTTCAAATAGAAACTTTCTAATGTTAGCTAATTTATTGGTTCAATAAAGCTGTCAATAACTCAGTTTTATGTCGTCTTTTCCCATCCATATGCAGCTTTATGGCTAGAAAAATGAACATACTGATAAGCTTATGACAGTCAAAGCTAGTTCTCTGGAGCTGCAGGTGTCTGTTGTTCCAGTCTATGAGAAAGAGAGTAAACAACAGCAGAGTTCTCCTAAGAAAAAGAAGAGCTGCAGTGAAACAAACAAATAAATAATAATTACATAAACAAACAGAACCACACTGGAGCATCTCACACGCTCACACAAAGAACATTTTATCCTAGAGAACTCTTCCATTAGTAGAGAATGGGTTGCTCTGGCCATCATCTTATTTCTTGTATCAATTTCTGAGATTTTCTAGGAAACATGTCTTTGATTAAAATTTGATCACTCCGAACTATTTCTTCCTCGTTAACACAGTTCGGCCATTAAAATTAACACTGCAAGATGCACTTTCATTTTCATGTTATTTTTACACACACACACACACACACACACACACACACACACACACACCCTATGAGTAAGGCAAGTTAAGCTAAAGAAATGCTTAAAGGGAGTGTGTCATCCAGAGTCAAAAGCTATTAGTAAAAAAATTCTCATTCTGAACTATTAGGGATGAAATCCTTAAGCTGGGGCCAGATGCTTATAGCTAAGATAGCAAATATAAAATATTTTAGAATTTTCAGGCCACACACCCTCTCCTGAAACCACTCCATTTCAGAAATGAAGCATGAAAATAACAATATGTAACTATGAATATAGCTGTGCTCAATAAAACTTTATTTAAAAAGTGTTAGTAAATGATGGTTTATTATTGAGAAAACAAATCTAGATTGCAATATATTTTACAGTATAACAGGCCTGGACCACATGAAACAGGTATGTTCCATGTAAAGAATATTCTAAAATAAAGGACGGTAGAGAGACATGATAACCAAATATAATGTGTGAGTCTTGACTGATTTCTTATTTTTTAGCCCTGAGAACCGTCTTTAACTCCAGTTCCACTGGAATCCGACACTCTCTTCTGACCTCTGCGGCATTGCACCACATGGGCGCACAAATCTACATGCAGACAGTGCATTCATACACATGCAAAAACAAATAAAATTTTAAAAAATTCAAGGGAAGATGAAGTGTGTGTACATAGTTAAAAAATGCCAAATATTGCCATATAACCTACTTTCTGTTTCCAAAAACAGAGCCCTCAGTCCTCAGCTCATCTCTCCATGACTGACACAACGAACCAGTTCCTTTATGTTTAAATGAACTGTGACAAAATATTAAAACATGACAAAATGAACAAAAATAAATCATCCCCTAAAGCAAACATGGTAGTGCCTCTTGTCATCTCAACACCCAGAAGGCTAAGGAAGGAAAATTCAAGACCAGCCTGGAATACGGAGTAAGACCATATCTACAAACAGAGATACGAAACAATGCAACAATTAGCTCTAAGGAGTAATCCCAGATAGCTGGAATTTTTCTAAGTAGAAATTGTATATAAAATAATGTCAAGGTCTTGCTAAATCTCTTTGTGAGATCATGTTATGATGATACTGTAGAGTTATGCTCTCTTTCCTTAGGAAAACATTTATTCTCAAATCAGCCCCCTGTCCTGCAGTAAGTATAATCCACACTTTTCTTGTGTCCGGACTTTGAGAACTCTTATCTTAAAGTTTAGTAAATAGCCTAAGGTTCGAACCACGTTTCTTAACAGCAATACTACTCCTGAGAGTTTTATTTGTATATTGTCTGGTATTCCTGTATAGGAAGATCTAAAGGATGCAATTTAGAGTAGCACAGCCTAATATTACCGTAAAAGTAGGAAACGTTCAGAAATGCTTCTTCCTGATAAAGTCTTAGAGAATTCACTTTAGAGAGCTTACAATTTTAAATGATTCCTATGCTCCTTTGAGAATAAAATCTACAACTCGAGAATATTTTTCTCAAGGACCTGGGACCCAGCTCTTTGTAATGTTATCATCAAGAAAAATAGTGCTTCTTCCTCCCAGTTATCTAGATACAGTGTTTAAAGTCAGCACTTGGCAATTAGCAGTAAGAGGCAGTCTAGCCATACTGAAAAACCTCCTCACTAACCAGGGGTTTTCTGTGAGTTCATCTTCAAACTGAAGAGATGGCTCAGTGGTTAAGAGCGCTGGCTGCTCGTACAGAGGCTCTGGGTACGATTCCCGGCACTTACATGGTGGCTAATGACTATCTGTAATTCTAGTTGCATTGCGGATCCAACAGCTTCTACTGCCCTCCATGGGGTCTGCATGACACAGGTGCAGCTACCCACACACAGGGAATAAGCTCAACCACATAAAGTTAAAGTAGTAAACTATTTAAAAGCTCTCATGGCTTTACAAATGTCTGATTGAGAATCCATACCATGTAGTCTGAATATATTCAGAGCCTCTCACCCATTTTCTACTCCTCCTCTCCCATCTTCATGTTTTTCTGTCTTTAAAGGTCAATTGGGTGTAATCTGCTTACCCCAAATGCTCTTGGCCATGAGTCCATCCACCGGGTCTGCTCAACCTGCCAGGCTTTACAGCCTTAGGGAAAACCACTCTCGCCCTCCCAGTAGCTATCAGTTTCTAGCAGTCCTCAGCCAGATTAGTGGCTTCCGGCTCACCATCCCTGGCCATGCTCAGTGTTTTGGGCTAACACAGTTTTGTATATGCTGTGAAAACACACAGTGCTCAAATGTGCAAGTGTGCAGTGGTGCACAGACAATGTGACTTCTTGCATTCATGTGCCACTTCCGGATTGTACAACTTTTCCTCCCTGCTCTGCACTGTTCCCTGGGGCCTGGGTAGGAGAGGATGTCATATAGTATACCATTTAGGACTGAGCAGTCATATTCTCATGGCCTTTCCTTTTGGGGGGCAGAATTTGACTTTTCTCTATTTTAATAAATGTGAATAAAATATTCCTTTCTTTTTGAATTGCATTTCTGCATTTCACTTCACATCCCAGCTAATCTATCATCTAAATTTCTAGTCTTGCAATAAATTAGTAATTGTGTTTCAAAAGCATAGTCAGGTACTTTTCTTAGCAAGATGTCCCAATAGGTGACAGAAACTATTCGAAAGAGGAACGATTTACTTTGCTAATGGCTTCAGTAGGTTTAGTCTATGCTCACTGGATTGCATGTGGTATGGCAGAATATCGTAGCAGCAGGAACATAGGGGGAAGGAAGGTCTTCTCTTGTGATAAACAGGAAGCTACCAAAGCAGCAGCAAGAAGAGTGGGACAAATAGAGCCCAACTCCCAGGATCCGCTCCCTCTAACCAGGCCCCACCGTACATGGTCCTATCACCTCTACATTGCCCATTCACATTTAGAGTCTACCAATGGAGTAAGCCATGGGTGATGGAGGAGTCCTCGTGATGCCAGTGGTTTTGTCTGTGGAAATGCCATCACAGACTGCCTAGAACCCTGCTTTACAAATCTCATAAGCATCCCTCAATCTAATCAAGTCGACAAGATTAACTATAAGTGAAATTCAATTTTATACCAATCAGTTTATATTGTATTCCTTCATGAAACTAGGGAATTAAGAAGAAAATCTACAATCAATTTGGGGGGCATCTATAATTCCCCCTCAAGTTATATGTAAACTTACAGGAAGCATTGCAGTCAGGGATCTTCATTCTTCATAGACCCAGCCACCTGCTTCCCAGATAAGACACTGTCACTCCAAAAGGGGTAGCTTTAAGGTGAATTATTGAATTACAGGAAATGCTGGTGCAATATTCCAGTAAAATAGCCCTTCCTTTGACTACCACATTAAATAAAATGTCATTTTTCTTCTTAACTGTTTGATCAAACCCTGGAAATCAAGCAAGCAAACAAACAAACCTTAAAAAATTTAGTAAGAACCCATGTGCTTCCAGTGGACCTTGGGTCCAAGGTTCTCCAATCATAGCCTGAATTAAATGTCACTGAACTCTGAGTCTGTAACTAATGAGACGTCTCAGTGTCTTGCTTATATTCCTTTTTTGCTTCTTTTTATTTCTTTTCACAGATTTTCTTTTAACCCCAGCTGGCCTGAAACTTGGGATATAGACCAGGCTAGCCTCAATCTCACAGAAGTCTACCTGGGTTTGTTTCCTTTGTGCTAGGATTAAAGACCCAGCTTTAAAAGTTTTTTTTTTCAGAGAGAGAAAGAGAGAGAAACAGAGCGAGAGAGAGAGAGAGAGAGAGAGAGAGAGAGAGAGAGAGAGACTTTGCACCTGTGTGTTCAAGCTCACGCACCCCCATCAGCTATCTCTAAAGCTGGAGTTTCAAGTGGTCCTGTGCCACTTGACATGGGTGCTAAGAACCCAGCGGGGTCTTCCTCAAGAACCGCAGAGCCACCTCTCCAGCCCTACCACCTGCATTTCTGTCGCTATGATGATAGATCCTAATGTAAAGTGACTTAGAGAAGAAAGGGCTTATTTGACTAGAATTCTAGGCTATATTTCCTTTGTCGGAGGGAAGTCAAGGGAAGAACTTGAAGCAGCTGGTCACATCTAGTCAGCAGGAGTATGAAGTGACTGGTCACATCTAGTCAGCAGGAGTATGAAGTGACTGGTCACATCTAGTCAGCAGGAGTATGAAGTGACTGGTCACATCTAGTCAGCAGCGAGGAGGGGGATGAACAGATGATTGCCAAGGCTCAGCTTTCTACACTCTTATGGGATCCTGGAGCAGACTATGAAATGGGACCACCCACATTCAGGCTGCTTCTTCCCACCTCAGCCCAGTTAAGAACACCCCTCACTGGGGCTGGGAAATAGTGTCCCTATGCCTTTAAATTGGTAAACTAAGTTATATCCTAGAGCATGTCTGCCTAGAGCATGTATATTTTCTGAGAAAGTTCATGCATGAATGCTTGCTGAGGAGATATTTCTGGAATGCTGCTACTCCCCTGGTTCTCAGAAGACATGTTGTTCTCCCAAGAAAGCACACTGCAGTGATAAGGTTATTTTTCTCGCATTTTTCTGAACTACAATATTCTGGCCACTTTATTATTATTATTCATTGTTCTATAAATATTCAGCTGTGACCCTAAGTATGAGTATAAATGCAGGATTCCCTGAACTTTTGACACTCGGGTGTGAGTAAAGAAATAAAATAATTCCAAGCAAACAGTACAATAGTACCAAAAAGCAAGCAGGAGTTGCTATTCTAATATCAGACAAAATAGACCTCAAAGTAAAACTAATCAAAAAAGACAAAGAGGTCTAGTACACACTTATAAAAGGAACAATTAATCAGCAGGGCATGGTGGCACACGCCTTTAATCCTAGCACTAGGGAGGCAGAGGCAGGTGGATCTTTGTCAGTTCAAGGCCAGCCTGGTCTACAGAGCGAATTCCAGGATAGCTGGGGCTACGGGGAGAACCTGTCTCGAAAAGACCAGAAAAAAAAAAAAGGAACAATTAATCAGGAAGATTTCGCCATCATAAATATATAGGCATCAAACTCCAGTGCACTAAACTTTATAAACACAATCCTGTAAGACCTTAAGGCACAGATTAATCTCAGCATGCTAATAATGGGGGACGTCAATACCCCACTGAGCTATTTGGATAGATCAACTGGACAAAGAATAAACAGAAAGACATCTGAACTTAACAATACATTACTACAAATGGAGCACCCAAACATCTACCAAATATTCCACCCAAACACCAGAGAATACACTTTCTATTCAGTATCCCATGGAACATTCTCCAAAACTGACCACATACTGGGACACAGAAAAAAACTCAACAAATACAAAAGGATCGACATTATTTCATGCATTCTGTCAGACCACAGTGCAATAAAGCTTAATATCAACACTAGGATAAGCCCAACTACCTACAAGAATGCATGGAGACTAAGCAACACACTCCTAAATAATGAATGTGTCAAGGAAGAAATAAAGAAAGAAATAAAAGCATTCCTGGAACTAAATGAAAATGGCAATACAACACAACAAAACCTACCTCATAGCCCTCAGTCCCTACATTAAAAAAACAAAACCAGAAAGAGTACAAACAATCTAACACTGCAGCTAGAAACACTTGAGAAACAACAAATGAATCCCAAACCTAAGAGACAGGAAGAAATAACAAAAATCAGAGCAGAAATCAATGAAATAGAAACAAAGAAAACAATACAAAGAATCAATGAATCCAAAAGTTGGTTCTTTGAAAGGATAAACAAGAAAGACAGATCTCTAGCCCAGTTAACCAAAAAAAAAAAAGAGCAACTCCAAATCAATAGAATTTGCAATGAAAAGGGGAACATCACAAAGTACAACAAAAAGATCCAGACAATCATACAGGAATACTTCAAAAACATATACTCTACTAAATTTGAAAACCTAAGAGAAATGGATGAATATCTGAAATCCTGGAATTTACCAAAGCTTAACCAAGAAGAGATCGACAGCTTAAACAGACCCATAATATCTGAGGAAATTGAAAATGTAATAAAAAAACCTCCCAACCGAAAAATGCCCAGGCCCAAATAGTTTCACAGCAGAGTTGTATAAAACATTTAAAGAGGGCTTACAACCATTATTACTCAAACTGTTCAGAAGGATACAAACAGAAGGAAAATCCCAAATTCCTTCTATTAAGCCAGCATCACTCTAATATCAAAACCAGGCAAAGATACAAACAAAAGAGAAAGTTACAGACTTATCTCATTAATGAACATAGATACAAAAATTCTCCACAAAATACTAGCAAACTGCATACAGACCCACATCAAAAAACTCATCCATCATGACCAAGTTGGATTCATACCAGAGATGCAGGGATAGTTCAACATACATAAATCAATAAATATAAAATACACAAATGGACTGAAAAACAAAAATCACACAATCATCTCAATTGACTCTGAAAAATCCTTTGACCAAAATCCAGCATCCCTTCATGTTTAAAGTTCTAGAGGAATTGGACTGGAGGGAACATTCCTCAACATAATCAAAGCCATATATAAAAAACCCACAGCCAACATCATTGAAAATGGAGAGAAGTTAGAAGCATTCCCCTTAAAGGCAAGAACCCAGCAAGGCTGCCCCCTATCACCACTCCTCTTCAATATCATGCTTGAAACACTTGCTAGGGCGATAAGTGAAGAAAAGGAAATTAAAGGAGTATTAATTGGAAAAGAGGATAGTTTACCTAAGGGATGCTAAAAGTTATCATTTCTAGGTGGAAAACTCCTAGAAACAATAATGATTTTTCAGCAAAGTGGCAGGATACAAAATTAACCTAGAAAAATCAGTAGTCTTTCTTTACAACAACAACAACAAAAACAAGCCACAGAAGGAGGAATATAAGGAGACCTTCCAACTCACAATAGCCTCAAAACCAATAAAATACCTAGGAACAAAGCTAACCAAAAACACCAAAGATCTTTACAATAAAATTTTAAACCCCTGAAGAAGGAGATTGCAAAAAAACATCAGAAGATGGAAAGACCTCCTATGCTCATGGATTGGAAAAATTAATATAGTAAAAATGTCCATTCTACCCAAATTAATATACAGATTCAACACAATCCCAGTTAAAATATCCAAGAGTTTCTTCACAGACTTGGAAAAAAAAATCCTTAAATTCAAATGGAAGAACAAAAGACCCTGAATAGCCAAAGCATCCTGAGCAAAAAGAGAAATACAGACCCCCTGTATCCCCCCAATCACTATACCAGACTTCAAAATATATTACAGGGCTATAGTCGTAAAATCAGCCTGGTACTGGCATAAAAACTGACCCATTGACCAATGGAAAAAAATTGAAGATCCAAACTTGAGCTCTTACAATTTCAGCCACCTCATATTTGACAAAGGGGCCAAGAAGACACAATGGAGGAAAGACAGCATCTTCACCAAATGGTGTTGGCAAAACTGAATCACCACTTATAAAAGAATAAAATTAAATCCCTATCTATCACTGTGTAAAAAATCAAATCCAAATGGATCAAAAACCTCAATCTGAAACCTGAAACTCTGAAGGTGATAGAAGAAAACGTTGTCAGGAACCTACAAGACATAGGGGTAGGAAAAGACTTTCTAAATCATATAACAGCTGCATAGGAAATAAGGTTGACAATTGACTAGTGGGACCTCATTAAACTCAAAAGCTTTTGTATATCAAAAGAAACAATCAGTGAAGTAAGGAGAAAACCCACAGAGTGGGAGGAAACCTTCACTGCTGATACATCTGACAGAGCATTAACTTCCAGAAAACATAAACTACTCAAAAAACAAAGAAGAAAACAAGTGACCACCTCAAGAGATGGAGTAAAGAGTTGAACAGAGACATCACAAGTGAGGAAGTAAAAATGGCTGAGAAACACCTTAAAAATTGTTCAACATCATTAACAATTAAGGAAATGCAAATTAAAACCACTTTAAGATATCATCTCACTCCAATAAGACTGGATAGGATCATGAAAACAAATGATACCAAACACTGGAGAGGTTGGTGGGGAAAAAGGAACATTCATCTACTACTGGTGGGAATGTAAACTCATACAACCACTATGGAAAGCAGTATGGAGCACCCTTAAAAGACTGAAAATGAGCGTACAATCTCACCCAGCCATACCTCTCTTGGGTATATACCCACAAGACTCATCCTACTGCAGAGATACATGCACATCCATGTTTATTGCAGCTCTCTTCACAATAGCAAAGAGTTGGAACCAACCCAAGTGTTCCTCAACCAATGAGTGGATAGAGAAAATATGGCACATTTACACAATGGAGTTCTATGCAGAGGTAAAGAAAGATGACATCATGAACTTTGCAGGTAAATGGATGGAACTAGAAGATATTATGCTAAGTGAGGTAACACAGTCCTAGAAAAACAAATGACGAATGGTATCCCTCATTTGTGGATGCTAGCATCAAGTAAGGCAAACTGAGTAACATTAATGTTATATTTCTTGTTATCTAAAAGCAACTGTGCTCTTAGAATGTGAATCCCTTAATGGGCTCTAGAATTAGCTTACTACTTATTTTCAGACTTTATAATTTTGGTACAAGGGTGGAGGGTATTTTTGCATATTTTAGAGCAATATAAAATTAAAAGGGAAAATGTGAATCCCAAAATATGATTTGGAAATAACATATAGTTTATTTTCAGATGACATGATTTTAGTACTTGTGTGACATTCATAAATGCATGTGTTGAAAAAATATGGATTGGAGGGAACAAAAACAACAAAAGAACTGAGACAGGGAACTGACTGAAGCAGTAGATTTCTTCCCCCCAAAATAATCTTCTGCTTTGAAAAACTTTGAAAAGACTCAGAAGGGGAAACAGGACATGTATGGCAGACTGCATGGACTTGGGAGGGGTGGGGGGCATGGAGGGGGACATGAGTCTGCATTGAACTGAGAAGTGATGTATGAAATGCACAAAACTTCAGTAAAAGATAAAACAAAAGAAAAAAAAAAGTACCTCTCATGTTATTTGACTCTTCAACAAACATGTCAGCAAAAGACCATTTTCACCAGGTGCCTCTCCCACATGGAAAGTAGGAGGAAATGAGAGCTAGTTCCCAGTGTCTATAAATAGTGAACTAATGTGTGTTGAATGAAGAACTTACAAAATAAAACTGACATTAAAAAAAAAAAGAAATAAGGAAATTGTAGAAGTCCCCTGGTCTATTTTCAGTTCTGTGGCCATCTGTTTGGGTCCCGTTGCTGCCCCTGGCAGACACAATTGACACTTCTAGCAGCCAGCCCGACCTAGACCATCCCAGGTGAGTCCGCACGGTGTCAAGGTAACAAATATTTCTCTGACAGATAAACCATGATTTTTAACAGTTGTATAGAAAGAAAAGCAAGTCTATGATGGAAAGAAACAAGCACAGTGAGTGAAGCTGTGCACTGCACAAAGTCTCAGCCAAGGCATCAGCAACCGACACATTCTCCCAGCCCCTGAGGCCTAGCTTTGAAGTATGTTTTCCTTGAAGAAAATATGACTTCTTTTCCTGCATAGAAACATCCTTCATTCTTTTAGAAAAGTTACCTAGGGTTATGACTATTTACAAGGGAAGTCTTTTCTAATTTCTCCTTTTTCTAGTGAAATCTCTGTTTCTGACACTCAACAACAAATTGTCCATATAATACTGGGCCTGAATGGGAAGCCTGTGTTTCTAGATCACTGAACCCTTAAACTCCTTTAAATACAAAAGAAGTTTCTGCTGCTGCTGTCAGATGGCTGCGGGCATACTGATTAAATAAAATCACAGCAGAAGGGTGCTGTAAAATGTTGAGAACTCCCCATGACTGGCAGGCAAAGGAGACTCTGTGTTTGGTTTGGTTCTATGACGTATTCTTGAATTCAATCTTCTCTGACTCAATCTCCTGATCCCTCCCTAGCCAAACCCAGTATTAAAAGCTTGATGACTCACTCAAGTTTCCTATCAATAGTCACAGTGCATCTAACTTTGCTATTAATGCTCTTTTCTAATTTATAATAATATTAATGAAACATTTGCAACTTTACATAGACTGCATGATAATTTAGTGGAGGATTATATTAACTTGGGACTTTAAAAAATTATTTGGAGACAAAAAAAATCATACTAAAAATGTAATAAAACAGTAACAGCATTTTATTGAGAATTATGAGAAAGGGCTTATGCAATTTCATTTAAGTATCAGTTCAGCAGATGTTTTGCAGCTTGATTTTGCATTTGGTTTCTTTATTTGAGTATGTTTGTGGACTGGAAGCAGAAGTTAATTGAATATTAGTAATGATAAAGGTCTACACAAAGTAGCTCTTTTTTACAATAATAGTTAACACCTAAGTATTTCACTCCTTTTCACTTGGGCCTGAAGAAGCCCATGGGTAACTACAACCCAGACACAAATCTTAGTTTCTCTGCCTCTTTTTCCACATGTATCCACATGTGAAAAAACATCCTGATGTCACCTTGGATTTTAAGAACTTTGGATAAGTATCTTTTGATTCAGGAAAACTGCCTCCTAAGCAGAAGCAATGCTCTTATTAAAGACAAAATACTGAGTAATTTTAGATAATCTTCAACTAGACTGCAATTTGACAGAGACTTATTACCTATGTATGTTCCCTGTACACACTTGCATCCGTTCTATACGTAATCTCATGCCAAGATTAGGCTAACAGTGCTGAACCGTTTATCTTCTTGGTTTTCCTATAAAATTCCTTTCTTGTCTTTCACAATTAGTTTATTGTTTCAAGTGACCAGACCTGATATGTCAGGAATCTTGGAGTCCAGATTAGACCATGACTCTGTTAACAATGAGAAGAGTATTATGCACACATTAAGTTATATAATTAATTTTCATAGCATTCTTATAGGAAAGGAAGAGATCGAATAGTTTATGCAAAAATGTGGCAAAGAGATAAAGAGAGCTTTGGATGGAAACACCCCGATCTGCTTTAGGTAGCATTCAGCATGGCAACTTAGGCTACCATGCATCTCAGACTGTAGCAGCTCAAGATTCCCATTGGTCTATGAGATCCTTCGCTTTGATCTATCACTTCAGCCCACTCTGCTACTGTTCTGTCCTTACCTGCCAACTGAAGAAATGAAGTTTCATGGTCTGTACCATTCTTTCCAACTAGAACCATCTACGAGTCCGTGGGGAATATGCTTTTAACTTTACCATCATCTTTACAAGTTTTATTTTCTTTCTGTGCATATTTTACAAACCATGCAAAAAGTTTTGTAACACCAGAAAATGCCAGGTCCACATTTTAAGGGATCTCCATAGATTTATCTTTCCACAGATTGGTTTTGGATTTCATGGACATTAAAGTAGAAAGCAGCCTTTATTTGCAAGTTAAACTTCCAATTACAGATTTTGTCATGCAAATTTAAAGTTCAATTCTGGAAAAGAAAACTAAGCCTTAAAAAGCAAGATTCCCCTTCGTCCTCTTTGTAAATGCAAGTTTTGTGAAAGCACAGAAAGAAACAGTGGTCAGGTTCGTGCTTTTTTCTGGATGAAACGCGGCTTCTTTCTGTAGTATGCCGAGATTGAATGTCAAAAGCTCATTTTTTTAGATATTTTTTTTCTAGTAAAAATACATAAAAGTTGAGAAAAGAGTTACTGTAAACACGTGCTTACTTAAGTGCTATATTTTGTTCATAATATATTTTGTGATAATCCAACTTTGTAGCACAAGACCAGTAGAAAGTGGTATCCATTCATTAAGCATCTTGCTCCAAGCAAGTACAGCTTTTTACTTATAATGACCACAGTCGATATAAGAACCTGAACTTGCATTTGCCTTTTGTTCTTCATAGAGAATTTAACTTGGACAGTTAGAGGTCCATGGTCAGTCAGAAATACCTGATTCTAAAATGCTATGTTCCCCACCTTTAAGATTTCTTTGTCAAAGTACAGTCCTTGGAAAATTCTAAGGTTAGGAAAAATAAGGCTCAGATATATCGGCTTTAAAATATTTTTAACATGCACATCCATCTCATTAATTTGCCTTTCATGCTGTGTTAAGAACCACCTTTAATCTTCAGTATCAATATTGGTAAGATACTTGGAACGGTCTTCACTTGGGGAACTCTCATTTATAATTCAAAAGAAATCACTCTTCTGGGAAATTTTTCTGGAACTGCCAAGACAGACATTTCTTCTTCCCTGTATGATCTGTTTGCTCATATTTCTATTAGAGCAGTCAGGATCTTGTTGTCATTTACCTGGCAAATATTTGTAGAATAAGGTAGACATTGGGAATAGAGCCATAAAGAAGACAGAGTCTTACTACAAGGCAGCTTGAGGCACTTGACTTGGACAAAGACAGTAGTATGATCCATGTGTTTAATGTATGTAATGCTGGTGAATGGAGGGTAGGATATTAAGAACGATGGATCATGGGAAGAGAATCTTCTGAGGGAGCTTCTCTGAGGAGGTGAGAGAAATTTAGAGCAGATGAAATTCATTCTTTTACCTAGAAAATGGGACATATGTTACATATCTTCATTTCAAAATGGTGAACATATAATATCCTCTGAACTAATAGTAGATAGTGAGTGGTAATTTAGTAATTAGTTATGAAAAACTCATGTCATCATTCTATGTTTTTGTTCTTGCAGGTGGAAAGCTCACATAAGTTAAATACTAAGTGAAGAAACTCAAATCATTTTTCTGAATCCCTAGAAAAGAACACAGTGAGTGAAGGGCATGTCACAGAGGCCAGGCAGGAAGCCTTACTCTGCTTCAGAAATGGTATGTGAAAGCCCAATGTAAATAGATGCCTAGGTAAAGAGGAGTCTCCAGGTCCAGTCCCTACAGATACTCTGTTCTTCTTACATAAATAGATGCCTAGGTAAAGATGAGTCTCCAGGTCCAGTCCATACAGATACTCTGTTCTTCTTACATAAATAGATGCCTAGGTAAAGAGGAGTCTCCAGGTCCAGTCCGTACTACAGATACTCTGATCTTCTTACATAAATAGATGCCTAGGTAAAGAGGAGTCTCCAGGTCCAGTCCCTACAAATACTCTGATCTTCTTACATAAATAGATGCCTAGGTAAAGAGGAGTCTGCAGGTCCAGTCTGTACAGATACTCTGATCTTCTTACATAAATAAATGCCTAGGTAAAGAGGAGTCTGCAGGTCCAGTCTGTACAGATACTCTGATTTTCTTGAATGAAAACACTAGGAGTGGAGGACAAGAACATTTCTATGAAGTTGGAAGTTCCTCATTGGTTTTCATCAGCCAGACCTACAATGCGAAGCTGTGCATGTATGCTCAGGACTGGTCAATGGACAGAAGCTTTCTTTTCAAGCCACATTCCTGCACATACTTTCCCTCCTATGTAGAAAGTCAGCCATCACTTAAAAACTGACAGGACCACAAATACAGAGCCAATGTGTTCAAAGAAGCTCATTTTTCTCTTTTGATCCTGGAATTTCAGCTGTGCAAACAGGATGATTTTGCTGACCTCACAAGAATACTCCTTGTCCAAGAACTCACAGGACACTGTGAGGAAAGCTGAAGATCCCAGACAGCCTTGCTCCACTAAGCTGAGTAAAAACAGAAGAGCCCCAGCCAAGCGTGCTACACTGCCCCTGAATCTGAGCTGACCACTGTGCGGCTGTGTTTGCTCCTGGGTCCACACAGGGCTCAATAAGGCCACGCAAGAAAATGTTCTCCTTCTTTACCAAAATAAGACAAAAAACCTGGTCACTACACAGTGCAATTAAACGATTGGTGTACATTTTCAACATTATTACCATTTCAAGTTAAAACAGAAATAACATTGATTTTTTTCCCCCTCTGATTTTATTAGAAAATGAACTGAAAATACTATACTTGCCCTTTGAATGGTAAATAAAGAATAAAAAGTATAGGAAAAACAGAATTATCTGTTCTTTTTTTTTCATTTTTTGTAAACATCATATATGACTATTTTAGTTAGCTTTCCATTTATGTTATAAAACACCATGACCAAGGTAATTTATAGCAGGAGGAGTTTATTTGAGCTCATGGTTCCAGAGGAATCAGAGCCCATCACTGCTGGGAGGCATGGCGGAAGGAGGTGACGAGGGCAGAGAAGGAGCACTCACATCTTCCAGCAGGCACAGGAAGCAGAGAGCAACAGGAAACCCCGCCAGCATGGCGTAAGGAGCCCAGCCCCAGGGATCCACTTCCTGGGATGCTTAAGGAGCCCAGCCCCAGGGATCCACTTCCTGGGATGCTTAAGGAGCCCAGCCCCAGGGATCCACTTCCTGGGATGCTTAAGGAGCCCAGCCCCAGGGATCCACTTCCTGGGATGCGTAAGGAGCCCAGCCCCAGGGATCCACTTCCTGGGATGCTCACACCTGAAACAAGGCCTCCAGCTGAGGACAGTGTCTAAACACTTGGAGCCTATAGGGGTCATTCTCATTCAAACCACCACATTCCACCTGGCACCCATAGACTCATGGCCATAGCAATGCAAAGTGCATCTAGTCCACCTCCAAAGGTCCTCAGGGACTTTACAAATCAGAGCTATTCCAAAATTCAGAACATAAAGTCTCTTCTGAGACTCAAGGCAATCCCTTAATTGTAAATCCCTGCAAAATCAAATGACGAATTATATACTTCCAACATACAGTTTGAACTGAATACACATTCACATTCCAAAAAGGAGGAATGGGGGCATAGTAAGAAAATATTGAACCAACAGGGCAAACACCAGATCCTGCAGCTCCATGTCCCATGACTAGAAGTTTACCTCTGCTCCTTCAGATTTGCTGTGGGGAGCTTACACTTTCCTCTTGGGCTGGTACAACTCCCTGTACACAGTCTCAAGGCTGTAGCATTTACAAAGTCTTCTTAGGGTCTCCACTGTCAACCAGGCCTCTTAGTCTGCCAGGGCCTTCTTTATGAGGGACACCCCTGCTGCACGTTATCTGGTCCTGGTGACATTCTGAAACCAAGCAGGAAGAAGTGATGACACCTTTACTCTTGCAATCTTCATGCCTTTAAAGTCAGCCCTGTACAACACTCCCAAGGTTGGTTTCCATCCTGGAGTAGACTTTGGCCAACTTCATCCAAATTACTTGTACCTTTTCTATGCAGGGGCTTCCTAGGAGTTGAAAACTCCTCCAATATTTTCCTTTCTCTAAATCCAAGGCTTAGCTGGGTGTGGTCTTGCTTTAAAGACACTCTTTCCATTGTTTAATTACAAATCTCTAGGTCTCACCTTAACTACTCTCCTTATCAAAGGGTTCCACTTTAGTACCGACCTCGGTTCTGTTAGGTTATAAAAAGGGCCAAGTACCCCCAGCCCCCAGATAAAAAGGCACATGAGGCTTAAGTCACGCCAGGAACAAGATTTACTTCCATGAACAAGAATTAGCAGCAAGGGCTGCTTGCAGCAGGCAGAGAGAGAGAGAGAGATGGCACCTGGGGCCCACCCACTTACAGCCATGGGGTGGGGCCTCAGGTACAGAGGAAGTGGTCAGAAGATTGACAGCCTCTGGAGGGAGTGGGCGTCTGTGTCGGTTGGGATGCTGGGAAGCCCAGACCTAACAGCTTCCATCATTAATCTTCCAAGTGCTTATTTTTTTTCAGTACATTCTGCATTTATTACTGCCCCACTTGCTGATTTTCACTGTAAATCCACATAATATTCACCATGCCACCATTTCTTATTAGGCTGCCCTGAAATTTCCTTTGCCAAAGAAATTAGTCCATTACTTTTCAATGTAGTTCTTGGTAGTGAGCAGACTCCAGCATGACTCTTTATGAAAATACCCCAGTTACTGCTTAAGTCCCTCTGGAACTACTTTGCTCCTACTTGAATGGCCCATTAAGTTCTGCTTACAACATCCAACTGCTTTTCTACTCCAAACTTCCAGTCTTCCACATTCCCCCCAAAATCAACATGGTCAGCATCTGTCCCAGCAGTACCCAATGATCCTGAGAACAACTTCTGCATTAGTTAATTTTCTGTTGCTGTGATAAAACACTGTGACCAGGAGAACTTTAAAAGGAAGAATTTATTTTCAGAGTCAGTCATGGCTGAGGTACGGTGGCAGGAGGTACCCAGAACAAAAAGAGGAGTGCTAACATCTTCCAGAAGACATGGGGAGCAGAGAGCCGGCGACTAGAAATCCAGCAAGGCTTAAGAACTCTCTAAGCCTCCCAGGGAGCCATGTCCTCCAGAAAGGCCATGCCTTCTAAGACCTCCCAAGACACTGCCACCAACTGGGGACAAAATGTCCAAATACTTGGAGCTCATGGAGAACATTCGTGTTTAATCCTTTACAGTAAGTTTAGTCTTCACATTACTTCCATCCTTCTCAGCCCCCTCAAATTCCTCCTAGCCCCCACACATTCCCTCTCACTTTCTTATAATCAATATTATTACACATATATACATATATGTGTCTATTCAGTGGTGTCCACATGTACCTGCGTTTAATGGTGACCAGTTGTAGTTAGATAACCCTTCAGGGAGCAGGTTCCTGGAGAAAATTGATGCTCACTCCCTCAGCATTCATTGACTGCCCGTAACTCTTCATCTTCAGTTGGGACCACTGAGATTTTCCCTACCGACTTTGGCATATCAACCGGTTTTATTATTATAATTAGATGCAGATCTTCTTGGACTGCCACACTGTGGAGGTCCCAGTGGTTTACCTCCCTATCATGTGTAGAACACCTTAAGTAGCACCCATTGCCTTGCCCCTGTCTCTTACATTCTTTCTGCCCTGTATTCCAAAATGTTCCCTAGGCCTTAGATGTAAAAGTTGCATTGTAGATATGTCACATAGGACTGAGCACTAATCTACCATATGATACAGCTATACCACTCCTTGGCATATACACGAAGAGCTCAATAACCTATTATAGAGAGACTTCTTGGCTATGTTTATTGCTGCTCTTTTCACAACTGCTAGGAAAGGGAATCAACCTAAATGTCCCTCAAGTGATGAATGGATAATGAGAGTGTGGTATGTTTACATATGGAGTTCTTCTTCTTTTTTTTTTTTTCTTTCTAATGCTAGAATTACTTTTGCCTTTACTATTTCTTTTTTTTCCACATAAATTTATTTATTTATATCTCAGTCTTTCTCAATATTCTTCATGAGGAAGTTGACTGTTTTGAGCAGAAGTTCACTGTTTCAGTCAGTTCTTCGATTCAGTCCTTTCTGTTGTTGTTGGTGGTGGTGTTGTTTCCAATATGCATCCCTCCCAAATGCTTTGGACAAAAGCTCAGGGGGCCATACAGAAGAAATACAACTAGGTAATTGGCACTAGCATCCACATGGAGTTCTATTTAGCATTAATGAAAAAGGAAATTATGAAATTTGAAAGTGAATCATTGTAACTAGAAAATCTTATACTAAGTGAAGTAACAGACTCAGAACCACAAGTGAAACATGTTCTCTTTCATTTGTAGGTCTTACCTCCAAATCCTTAGATGTGATTATATATCCTGATGTGACCACAGGAGCCAGGAAAATGAGAAGGAAGCATGGAAGTAAGGGGAAAATGAGCTCAAGAGACAGGGATAGTTGGAAACTGGTCTTATCAACGGGGAAATGCAGACAAGGGGGACGCTTTAACTAGGGAGTGCTTGCTGTACAGGGAAAGAGAGAGGAAAGAGATGAATATTACTTAGGTGGTATGAAAACTAGAGGGAAGTGCATTAGTTCAAAGTCCTACTGAAAAATATACACACACAATATATGCAATATATGTATGGCTATAGATACAGGTATATACTAGATAAATACATGAGTGGATGTTCATAGCTGAAGACAATGTAGCAAAAAAAAGTGCCACAAAAGGGAAACCTCCTTTGAGCACTCCTAGAGACTCCAAGAATAATACACTTTATTCCCTCAGCCCTTGTGTTCCTCCCCAAACTTGAAGGAAGACAACACACTACAACTGAGGCCACGGCACTAACATTTCATAAATAGTTCAAAAGAAACTGAAGAAATGAATCCCAGCTCAAAATGGAGGATTTATGTTCCATCAGTGGAAGAAGTGGGCATCACAATATGAAAGAAATATTATGGTTTTAAATTTGATCTGTAGAAACTGGGAATTAGTAAACATACTTTTATTCCCTATTTCATAGAGATTCCAGTTAAGGCTTCCAGCACGTCATCTCTCAGGGTGGGTTCCCCAACAGTACTACTAGTCAGTCAATGTAGGAATCAGATTCTTAGACATATTTGGAATGAGCCTATTTTACTTCCTTCAGTCTTGGCTGTGTCAAAATACCTAAGGAAAAAAGCTATGGAAGGAGGGTTTGTTTTTGCTTCCTACTTTAAGAATAGATATGGTTCATCATGGCAGCAAATGTGTAACAGCAGAGCAAAGAGGGCGGTCAGTATCCAGGAGAGTCAGGAAGCAGAGTGAGGTGAATGCCCCTTTCCCCTGCTTGCTTTCTCCTTGTTCTTCTTCTCCATATCTCAGCCACTCAGTTGTGGTGCCCACATTCAAGGTGTTTGTCTTTCTTCAGTTAACCCTTTCTGGAAGCACCTTTATCAACAGTCCACAGTGATACTAAATCCATCCAAGTTATGAATGAAGATTACCCATCACAAAATGTAACCTGGTAAACTACTTTGGAAAACAACTCACAGCTACTTAGTTGATGCTAAGATGTGCATATTAATATCCCAGTAGTTCCTCTCATGTAAGCATATGATCAAGAAGTTATTGAATGTGAAGAAATTAGAGCAAATCTATTCATAGAAAGTATGATATAGTTTGTCCTATCTCCCACCTAGAGATTACAAACTGGACATCACTGAGTTGATCATTAAGCAAATTTTGTGTTGCCACACAGAGAATGCTATTCAATGATGAAGAGGAACACAGTAAATGGACACACAGTAGTAATAAATAGCCTCAAAATAGTGCTCATAGTGTGATTCTATTCACATAGTTAACCTCAGGTGATCTCAACATATATGTTTTAAAACACAGGACGTGTTTTAAAAATGTATGCCGAAAACTTAGAAAACAAAAGAGGAAATTAGTATCACAGACATGGGATGTTATAACTCTATTGTTCATCCACAGTACTCCCTGGTTAGACTTGAAGAACTTTTCCTTTCTTTTTCCATCTACTTGCTAGCCTGATTTTGGCTCCAATTTCTCACTATGATCCTACTCTCCTAGGAAGAGCACCTGTGGTGTTCACCTGCTGCTCAATACTAATGTCTGCTTTCTCTGTGCTATTTCACATAGTCCATTGCTTATTCATCTGAGAGAATGAAAAGTAATGCTCGAGCTCAGTATGTGAGATCACACCAAATAGCTCTGTTAGTCTTAATAAACAAAACACCCAGCACTTCAGTCAGGCTTGTGCTGGCCTCCATTAGTGTCTCTGAATTTAGGTGCCTTCTCTCCTTCTGAGAAATATTGAATAACTATGAACCATATTCCAAGGCTGTCCATCCTTTTCTTTAACATACCTGTAAGGGAGGAGGAAGAGGTTGGTGTAGTTAGTTCCTTTTGAAAATGAACAGATATGGGCATTTGATGCTAGCTCCTTGCTGCAGCTGATTAGCACACTAGGGAAGAAATGTAGAAAATGAACAGTCAGGCCTGTTTCCATGGTTGCCAAGCTCTTTGCATAGAACAAAAGTAAGAAGGCCAGAGAAGGTCCCCGAGTCCTGTGGTTCAGTGTGATTGAGTGAAGGAAGTGGATGCTGGACTGTTCACTGAGGAAAGCCATCCATGTGTGCTTGTGTAACCTCATTAAAGCAAAGAGGTTACACAAATATTTTTGTCGAAATACGAAAAAGTAGTGAAATGCTATTGTGAGGTAGGATTTTGTGGAGACCTTTATGAGGAAGGAAACCAACATTTTCCAGGCACACTCTGCATGCTTGGAACCCTCTAGACTATCTACTGTCTGGGAGACTTAATTATTCTTCATTATAACAGATGTAAAACTGACACAAATAGACCCAAGTACCTTCAGAAGGCCAACAGCTGAAGCCCTTTGTCTCCAAATCCACAGCTGTGCTGCATCATGCAAAAAGCCCTTTAAGAAATATCCTGGAATATCCTGGTGAGCTATGCTGTTGTGGTGTTCATATCAGCCTGGGCCCTTCATTGGGTGACACAAGTTTGGAAGGATTTTTTTTTCACTGATATAAGAAATAGATGTATTTATCTGAGTAAGTGGTTTGGTTTATGTACTCCTCAGATTTTGTAAGTGATCATAAACTTGTTTTCATGGTGACCTCCTAAATGCTGAGAGCCAGACTTGGGACTGGCCTGGTCAGAAGCTGCTGCTGGCACTGCGCACTCTAACCCTCACTTCCCTTTTGTGTGGTTTGCATGCATGTTCTTCTAAATGTATTTTATCTTGCTGAATTAAATACTGCACATCAGGACTAGTACAGCCAGACTTGCTTTTATTTAAATAAGCTTCATGATTTCAGCTCTGTAAGTTCCCAAAGACAGGGGACTATTCTCAGAGAATAGCTTTCTTCTTCACATCCCTGAGTTCTCTTTCCACACCTCTTCTGAAAATATCTGATATGTTGTATTATAGAGATATCTGCTAGGGACAACTAAGAATCCATTCTGTCTTGTTATACCCATGTGGGAAGAATGAATTCTGCTCTGTCTCAATCTGACCTCTCAAATATTATGAGCTGACAGATTCTCTCCTTCACCTGTCAGACCATCCTAGAAATAAAAGGAGAGAGACACGGAGTAAATCACTCCTGATGCATCTATATTACAGAAGGAAGTCAAATGCAGGATTGGAATAAAGTGAGCCTGCTGCCTTCACATAAGCCCAGGCAAGAGAGAATCCAAAACCCCTTTTTAAATTTGCGGAGGGGAGCTGTGCTGGATAGCTTTAGTTGTCAACTTGACAAGCCTGGGCAGAGGGGCCCTCAATTTGGGAATTACCTCCATTGGGCTGGTCTGTGGCCATGTCTGTGGAGTATTTTCTTCATTTTTAAGTGATGTGGGAGGGACAGTCCACTGTCGAAGGTAGATTAAGCCTGTTCCTTCACTGTCTGTGCCTAGCTCCTGCCTCCAGGTTCCTGTCCTGAGTTCCTAGCTTGTGCTCCCTCAATGATGAACTGTGGCTGGGAGATGTGAGACAAAAAAACCCTCTCCCAGAGTTGGTTTTGGTCAGTGTTTTTATCACAGCAAAAGAGAAGCTAACACAGGCAGTGGCACCAAGATGTGTTTAAAGGCCGATCCTCAGGTGAAAGCCTTTGTGATCACTAGATTAACTCTGTCATCTCCTTCATAACATACTTGTCGGCAGGTAACCCACCTTTGCTACAGATTCACGTCATCTTCCTCTGTGGAATGGCAGACATGCAGGGCCAATCTCACTACAAATATCGGGAGCTGTCTTTCCCTTACAGATCAGTTTACCTGAACTATCACATGGGCCTACTATCCCTTACATATCCCTTTATCCCATTATCACATTATCCCTTACATTCGGGAGCAAAACAGTGCCACAGGATTTGGCATGGCACCTGAAATCTTCCTATTTTTGAGTGTATTAAAATATTCCACAGTTCTTCAGGTTTTCTGCCTGGCACTCATGCTGTGTTTGTGGTAATCCACCACAAATAACAGAGCTTGGAAGCAATAGCAAAGGAGATGCTGGGGTCACATCTAGGTTGTGGTGTGGTGACTCAGGTCTTTGATAATTATCTACTATTGTGTTTTATTCTTTCTCCTCAGCTTTCCCTGATAACACTAAGTGATTCTGAATGGAACATTTCCCCAATACCTTAATATTAACGATAGGGCTTTAAATAATTCCTGTTTTAGCCTCATTATATGAGATGAATTCAAAAATTGCATAATTGTTGAATGTTAAATCAGAGGATGCCTAAATGAAATGCAGAATAGGGGCTAGCAAACTGTGCCAACACTATAAGTACTGAAGAAAAAGTGTGAGCAAGTGTGCAAGGGTGACTCTCACTCAGCACACCGACTACTGGGAATGGAATGTTCCACAGATCTCCCTGGGGTAACACCCAGCAAAGGTCACTGAGGATTTCTCAGACCATGTCTACAAAATTGTAGATTAGAAACTTAGAATATTAGAATTAAAAAGAATTTATCAAGGCAAAGTACAGAAGGAGGGTTTCATACTATCAGCAGCTATCTCTCTTTCCATCCTTTACTTCCTATACATTCCCCCTCCCAACTTCTTTTTCTCTCCCTCCCTTTTATACACACACACACACACCACTTTTAATTTATAGTTGGAATAAACTGGAAAGGATTACTAATTACCTTGCTCAAGTCTCACAAATTTTAAGTTATAGCTCTGGGATTCAAACTGTCCTAACTAATCTGTGCCTTTCCAAATGTTTCTATTATTCTGTGTGGTCATATCTCATACATATTTTCAGACCATTTATCCCCGACTGCTGCACTAGTGGATCACCTGTAATAGCAGCCTCTCTAGATTATACCATGACACACTCTTGTCATTTCTTCCAGCATTTTCTGTTGTTTTAGAATATCTGGCCTCATATCTTTATCATGAGAGACAAATTTCCTAGAAGTCCTGATGCATCACCCCCTGCTTTCTATGTATGTTTATTATAAATCATCTGTCCTCTGCCCCTCTAATTTAAAATCTAATGTCATCCTTTATCCCAATGACCATTTTGTCCTTTAGACACATTGTCTTCTCTGTCTGGTTGTCTGTACCTCTCAGGGGCATTTGTTGTATTTCAGTATTACTATGAGAAAACAATGTCAGTATTGCATATTATGATATTATGCATTAATTTTTCAAATGAGAATCTGAATCTTACAGATCCCGTGTTTCTGCATCATGGCTGAGTTGTACATGCGGTTGTATGTACTTAGGTATATATATATATATATATATATATATATATATATATATTTTTTTTTTTTTATTTATAATTTTTCATACATTAACAATTACCTAATGTTAAAATTGTACTCCCTTTCCCAACACAGGCTCTGAGTGCTCTCTTCTGTGCAATAGATCAAGGAATTAATACTGTGACCAAAAGTTATCTTTCTTGCTGTAGGAAGCATTATATGTATAAAAACTACAAATTAAAGTATAACTAATGCTACTCTAAGATATGTATATATCATACATTGGAGTAATGTAGGTGTACCCTATATAAAGAAAGCAATTGTTATGTGTTTAATAAAAACCTATGCAATACCTAATTTATAATTTGACTCAAATTATATGTAATTGTATATTAATACATAAATGCATTCACATTTCAATGAATATGAAGATTATATAAAATACTTTTCATGTCAGAATGTTATATCAACACCCTATAGAGTAGGCATATAGCATATGCTATACATATAAAAAATACTAAAATCATATATGAAGGCTAAGTGGTTGTAGTATTTTACTTAGAATAATGTGATTAGATACATACAAAATTAGGCATAAAACATTTGATCCTTTATTTCTTGTTCAGTACTCTAATCAGCTCTAATATGCTGGTTGGTTATTTGACCACTTAAATTTTGAACATCATTGTTTATCTTCACAAAAATTTATTAGAGTTTCAATCAAGTAAGTCTTAAATGCACAGGCGATGCATTAATTAGAAAGCAAGCCTTCATCATTGTACGTTAACAAACCTGAATGGAATGAGATGCTTCGCAATTGGAAGATTTCAGATAAAACTAATACCCTTTGAGTCAGGTAATAAAAATATTTGTGAACTCACTCGCAGTGTCAATGGCTGCCTGCACAAGATCAGCACTCTGGAATGGAGTGGAATGGAGGGGGCTCGCAAGGCCTTACCCCAGCCGAGGCACTATTGGCAGTTAATAGCTGATTGGGGAGAGAGCCATTTTTCTTCAGCCTATCATAGGCTGCCTATACTCCAGTGGATGGAGCCCAGCACTCATGCACATAGTATTAACTGGATGCAGCGAATATACCAGAAGAAAAGGAAGAAGAGGAGGAATGAGAAAAGGAGGAAGAAGAAAAGAAGTTGGGGGGGATAAAACCAAGTTGGGAGGTGGATGTAAGAGAGTGCAGGAGGGGTGAATTCATTATTTGATTACTTAAAAAGAAACAAAACCATTTTTTAACAGATCAGAAATAATTTCTTAAACTAGCAAAAAAGGAAGGCAAAAAGTCCAATGGAATTAAAAACCTTTTTGAGTCATGCACTAACTCTTGTGCTGGGCGTCTGTTCTTTCTGGGTGTCGTTGAGGTTTGTGACCCTATTCCTGGGCAGATATTAATAAATATCTGCTCAACCACATAGGGAACTCATATTATACCAGCTTGTCTCCTTACCTCTTATGTGTACGTAGGGGCAGGAAGGGTCTAGTATATCTGGAACTTTTGGGAACATCCTAAAGCCTTTAAATTGTTTCCTTCTTGAGCATAGGGGCCCTCCTTCAGGGTGGAATTTTTCACCTCCCTTAGAACATCCTGCTATTACACAACCCTGTAAACAACTTTTGTTTACATCAACTCAGATTAATTAGGATACTGTTAATTCTTTTCTACTATGAATGCAATATATTATGTTCCATTTATCTTCCTTTTACTCATATTACATTCATATTTAACCATGTTTGTTATAATATTTAAGCAATGTACATATATCCATTAGCAGAATTTGTTGATTCTCTTCAACCATTTTCTCCTATTCTAACATTGCTAGCTTATTCAAACTATCTTTCTATATGTGGTTGAAGTTTTATAAACGTTTTGGGTTCCAAATATTGTTTTAGAATTTAAATTAGAATTTAGAGAAGTTTTTTCATTAATTGGGACAACCTGAGATTGGAGGAGCCTAAATTTAGTCTTAGTGGTATCTTGGTCCAACTCAGTCCCGGATGACAAGCTCTTTGTCCTACCTACTTTCCCAGGTCCTCCTCTGTTAAAATCAGTGCGTCAGGCTTGGTTGGCTCTTCCAGCTATTGCTATCAATTAATTTTTATAATTATATGAAAAACAATTGCAAGTTAAATGTTATTGTTAAATCATTTTATTTTTCTTGGCATATTTCAATAATATCCCATATTTGGTCTCTTACATTTTCATGCATGTACATATTGATTTTTATCATATTCTCCACCATTACCCTCCCTTGTGCCCCTCCCATTGCTAATGATCCCTTTCTTCTCCCTAACCAGTTTCACTTCTAGTTCCATGTCATTTTGTGTACCCAATGGCTTTAATTCTCCTTGCTTATAGGAGGATGGTAGAGGGTTATTGATAGGAACGTGGCAACTTATATAGCTACACCACTGAAGAAAAATGCTTCTCTCACACCAAGCAACAATTTCTGGTTGCAGATCATCAGCGATTTTCTTTATTTTATTATTTACTCTTATCATCATCATCATCATCATCATCATCATCATCATCATCATTATTTCCATTGCTTTGTGTTTTGTTTTTTGAAACCAGGGCATCGTATAGTCCAGGCTGGCCTTGAAGTCATGATTTTCCTAGCCCAGCCCCCAGAGTAATGGAATTGAAGGCTGAGCCTCCTTGCCTAGGTCATGCAGGGTATATTTTAAGAAAAAATATGATGCGCAGTTAAATATCTTGCCTTAAGTAATGCTTTATTAAGTTAAACATTAGCCTGTTATTTATCAGTGGCACATTTTCTCACAGTCACAGACTCTATTAATGTGATTCTTAATTATCTCAGCCTCCATGGAGAATGATTTGTAAATGCAGGCATGTGCGGTACAATATTGTTTTGGCCAAAACTAGATGATGCATGAGTCCATAAGCTCATACTGCTTAGTGCTGCCACAAGTCTGTTAGTCATACAACACAGCCCAAGAAACCTGCAAATGACATCAGCTCGGGCTTCACATCTGAGGACATTCCCTACATAAAAGACACATGACTGGAGACACAAGAGCCTCAAGACGACTCTCAGCCTTGGTCCACTGACTACAATCATCAGAGAATTTTTCAAAAGTTATAGTTTATAAAATACGTAAATACCTTCACATGCACACACACACACACACACACACACACATATATATGTATGTTATAGTTTATAAAATGTATAAATAACTTCACATGCACACATACATATATATGTATGTATATTATATTTCTGGCAAAAGAGTAGAAACAATGTAATTTGTTTGTGTAGTCATTAAAATTATAAAACATTTCATTGGATGAAATCCCTAAAACAATAATATTAAGAAATAGAATGGGGGCTGGAGAGATGGCCTAGTGGGTAAGAGCACCGACGCTCTTGCAGAGGACCCGGGTTCGATCCCCAGCACCCACATGGCGGCTGAGAACTGTCTGTAACTCCAATTCCAGGAGAACTCCAGCTCCAGGGGAATCCGAGACCCTCTTCTGACCTCCGCGGCATTGCACGACACGGGTGCACAGACCTGCATGCAGACAGTACATTCATACACATGCAAAGCAAAAAACCAACCAAAAAAAAGAAATAGAATGTTATTAAAATTTTATAATACCTTAAACAATGCCAAGGTTGCATACACTTTATGGGAATTTTTGTCAAAATATTGCAATGATGTCCCCAGAAGATGGTCATAAATAAATATAAAAGTACCATTTTTCTAAAATGCTAATATTTTTTTCAAATACCAGAAAGGAATGATTTTTTAAAGCAACATAATGAACCCCTCTTGCTAACCACTCAGGACCAGTTCTATTTCATTTGACTCCTTTGTATAAGGAAGTTTCTTTTAATAGTTTCTTGAAACATTCTTAGAGTTCCAGGCAATGATCGATGTGAGACAGCGCTTTTCAATTGCACTACAGAACAGCTACGTTGGCAGCATGCTGGGCACCACCAACATAGAATGTCAAAATGGTCTTTAGACCAGAAATAATTTAAACAGAGAACTTTTCTAAGACTCAATCCTCCTAGATAATTCCAAAAACACTTTTCTCTGCCGCTTTATAAATTCTACACTCTATTAACCTTCTAACCTCGGTCAGACCAACTAAAGTGACATGTGAAAATAATCAAAAACGTAACATTCATTTCGCCTTTTACACTCTAGTAGCAAAGAATTAAGATCTGGGAGATTCTTACTCACGCACGTTACAGGGCACTCAGCTACTCTTGCAGAGGATTTGCCAAGTTCAGTTCAGCCACCAATCAGTGTCCCTGCATCTGCGTGAACAGCCTCCTTCGACATCCCACACCAGAGATTCTAGTGCCTCCTTTCGGGACCCTCGCAGTCTGAGTAGCAAACACAACCCCCACCCCCCCACCCCCCCACACACATAATAAAATGAATTTAAGGTATTTCTTGTCTGAAACAATCTTAATAGTCATAGATGGTGTCCAAGTCATTTGACAAAAAAGACAATAACAAGCCTGGCGTAGTGGCGCACAACTTTAATCCTTCGCCCAACTTTGGGAGGCAAAAGAGGCTATATGTCTTGTGAGTTCAAGGCCAGCCTGGTCTTTACAAACGCCAAGTGAGTTCCAGACAGCTGGGGCTACAGGGAGACCCTGTCTCGAAAAGACCAATCAAAGCAAAACAAAACAGGCAATAACTCGTTCATTTTGTTTTCTATCCTGATTTTCAGTTATTCTTCTGAAATAAAGTGTTAGTAATTTAATATTTTACAGAACTAGTAGCTTCCATCGACCCACCCAAAGAAAAGCAAGAATTCCAGCACAATTAACAAAACAGTATAAATTTCACCCTTTACCAATAATAAAATTAGATATTTTAATTACTCCTCGATATCCTTGACCACGAATAAATACTATGAAGTTATACAAAGAGAGTTTCAGGAAATAAAAAGGTAGCCATAGAACAATGGACACATGTTATATGGTGGGAAATATAGAGGAACGCTTAAATGTTGGCTAATGTCTTACTTAGTTCTTGTGCCCTAACATGTGTGGAAGGATTATCTTGAATTCAAATGCATCAAAATAGTGTAAATGATCAAGGGTCCTTCAAAGTCAATGGACTTGGATTTATTGACAGCAATTGACACACAGATGATGCCACAATATGCTCTGTACTTCAGCTGTCAAATCATTCTTGCGGCCTTAGCTACACATATTAGACATTACATTCCCCAAGCAGAAGGACCTGACAATATCTTTTAGAGTGCCTCAAATTAAGATAAACACTTTCCCATAAAACAAATTTTCATTCTTTATACTTAAATCAACATATATATATATTAAACGTACAGACATTTTTGGACATTTTTGGTCTTGCTTGTATGTACACGTGTTTAGGACAGACCACTTAGGACCCAATGCCCTACTTGCACACGTAAATCCTGGCTGTACAGAGGTGACTTCCTCCTTCATCAGCCATTGATACATGCAGTTCTTCAGCTGTGGGTATGGCTTTGTAAACAGTCCCCCATCCACATTAGATTGGTGAGGTCATTATGCCCGCTTCATACATTTTTCTTAACTTATTTATGTCTGCCTTTAATATATAGATTTCTACACTAAAATGTTTTAAAATTTTCTTGGAAATGAAGAGTTGGCATTTTAACTCACCTATTCTGTAAAGCAGTATGTTTGGTGATATTTAACTTAATTGGGCCAATATTTTTAGTGAGCTTAAGCTTTTATTTATTTATTTTTTCTAATTCTAAGAATCTGTCTCCATGGTCTTTTTAAAAAAATATTTTTATTGAAGTTTTGTGCATTTCATACAATATTTTTCAATCCAGTTTAGAGTTGTTCCTCTTTCCATGCCCCCCACTCCACCCAAGCTCATGCATTCTGCTATACATGTCTTGCATCTTTTTCTAAGTATTTTTAAAGTTTTTCTTTGCAGAGGTTTACTATTTGGGGAAAAAGTTAAATTTTTTCATTCAGTTCTTTGACCCAGTCCTTTTTTGTTGTTGTTCTGTCCAATTTGTATTGCTCTAACATATGCATGATATATATGCTTCACACATACACTTGAATTATGATGACTGAAAATAATCTGTAAGTTAATTCCAAAATGTGTTCAGGGATACACATTTTTCTCTTTAATTTAATATTACTGTAAAATATGCATGCATACCCTCCACCCATATACCAATATTATAAAGTCTGAACATAAGTGGTAGGTTAATTCTAGAGCCCATTAAGGGATTCACCTTTTAACCATACTGCTGCTTTCATATAGAAAAGAAATATAGGGCCAGGTTTGGTGGCCCACACCTTTAATCCCAGCACTCGGGAGGTAGAGGCAAGCTGATCTCTGTGAGTTGAAGGTCAGCCTGGTCTACAGAGTGAGCTCCAGGCCAGCTGGGACTAAAGGGAGACCCTGTCTCAAAAATACCACCCCAATAAAAGAAAAGAAATATAGCATAGACAATGGTTAGTTTGCTTTGCAACTAAGGATTTGATCCACAAATGAGTGATACTATATGTTTGTTTTACTGGGACTGTGTTACTTCACTTAGCATAATGTCTTCTAGTTCCATCCATTTGCCTGGAAAATTCATGATGTCATCTTTCTTTACCGCATAGAACTCCATCGTGTAGAGGTGCCACATTTTCTTTATCCACTTATTGTTTGAGGGACATTTGGGTTGCTTCCAGCTCTTTGCTATTGTGAAGAGAGCTGTAATAAACATAGATGTACATGTATCTCGGCGATAGGATGAATGTGGGTAAGATTGACATTTTTATTATATTAATTCTTCCAATCCATGAGCATGGGAGATCTTTGCATCTTCTGGTATCTTCTTCAATCTCCTTCGGAGTTTTAAATTTTTCATTGTAGAGCTCTTTGGTGTCTTTGGTTAGATTTGTTCCAAGGTATTTTGCTTTATTTTTTAAGATTTGTGAATGGGAGGATCTCTTTGTATTCCTTCTGCATTTGCTTATTGTTGCTGTAAAGAAAGGCTACTGATTTTTCTAGGTTAATTTTATATCCTGCCACTTTACTGAAACTCTTGATCATTTCTAGGGCTTTCTTGATGGAGTTCTTTGCATCTCTTGGGGTACACTATTATATCATCTACAAAAAGGGATAGTTTGACTTCCTCTTTTCTTTTAATATCCTTTTCTTGTCTTATTGCTGTGGCAAGTGTTTCAAGCACTATATTGAATAGGAGTGGAGATGGGGGCAGCCTTACCAAATTTCTGATTTTTTTTTAAATTAGTTTTTATTGATGCTTTGTGCATTTCATACATTTTTCCAATTCAGTTCAGGCTTATTTCCCTTTCCCTCCCCCCACCCCCACCCCATCCCAGATCATGCATTCTGCCATAACTGTCCTGCATCTTTCTCTCAGTTTTTTTTTTTCATTTTTAGCTATAAGTGATAATCCATGAGTACAAGCATCCTTCATGCAAAACCTATCTGCAGGCTGTTGTGCCCAAACACCTACAGCCCCACCATAAGGGAATGATAAAATTTTTCCCCATTTAGGATGATGTTGGCTGTGGGTTTGCTGTATATGGCTTTGATTATGTTGAGGAATGCTCCCTCTGCAATTCCCTCTAGGACTTTAAACATGAAAACATGCTGGATTTTGTCAAGGGATTTTTCCATGTCAATTAAGAAAACCATGTAGGTTTTGTATTTCATATGTGCTTTATGGAGTTTATTGATTTATGTATGTTGAACCACTCCTGCATCTCTTGTATGAATCCAACTTGATCATGGTGGATGATCTTTTTGATGTGTGCCTGTATGTGCTTTGTGAGTATTTTGTTGAGAATTTTTGCATCTATGTTCATTAATGAAATGGGCCTATAATTTTCTTTTTTGGTTGTATATTTTCCTGATTTTGGTATTAGAGTGATGCTGGCTTCATAGAAAGAATTTGGGAGATCTCTCTCTGTTCTTACCCTTTTGAAAAATGTGAGAAATAGAGGTTGTATTTTATTTAATTGTTTTATATAACTCTGCTGTAAATCCATCTGCACATGGGCTATTTTTATTTGTAAGGTTTTGAATTACTGTTTCAATTTCTTCATTTGTTCTGCATCTGTTTAAGTGGTCAATCTCTTCTTGAGTAAGCTTTGGTGAATTCCAGGATTTCAGATATTCATCCATTTTTCTTAGGTTTTCAAATTTAGTAGAGTATATGTTTTTAAAATATTCTTGTACAATTATCTAAATCTCAATGTTGTGATGTTTCCATTTCCATTTTGAATGCTATTGTTTTATTGCTCTTTCTTTCTTTTGGTTAACTGGGCTAGATGTGTATCCATCTTGTTTATCCTTTCTTTTTTTTTAAATTATGAGCTTAACTTTATATTTATTTATTTATTTATTTATTTATTTATTTATTTATTTTTGATCTTTTTGAGAAAGGGTCTTCCTGTAGCTCTGGCTGTCCTGGAACTGGGTATGTAGACCAGGCTGGTCTTGAACTCACAAAGATCCACCTGCCTCTGCCTCCCTAGTGCTAGGATTAAAGGCATGTATCACCACCCCCAACCTTGTTTATCCTTTCTTTTTTTTTTTTTTTTGGTCTTTTCGAGACAGGGCTCCTGAAGTCCCAGCTGTCCTAGAAACTCACTAGACCAGCTGGCCCTGAACTCACAAAAGATCCACCTGCCTTGCTCCCAAGTGCTAGGATTTAAAGGCAAAAGGCATACGCCACCACACCTGGCTAACCAGACCCCACCTTCTAATTTTTTTTTTTTGTCTTTGAAACCGTTCCCTGTAGCCCCAGCTGTCCTGGAACTCACTCTGTAGACCAGGCTGGCCTTGAACTCACAAAGATCCACCTGCCTCTGCCTCCCAAGTGCTAGGATTAAAGGCCTTGTTTATCCTTTCAAAAACCAGCTTTTGCATTTGTTGATTTTTTTTGTATTGTTTTCTTTGTTTCTATTTCATTGAAATCTGCTTTAAATTTTATTTCATCTTGTCTTTTGAGTTTAGGATTCAGTTGTTGTTGCCTCTCAAGTATTTTAAGCTGCAGTGTTAGATCATTTGTGCTCTTTCTGTTATTTTTTAATTTTTTAATTTTTAATTTTTAATTTTTATTTATGTGTATGAATGTACTGTCTGCATGGAGGTCTGTGTACCCATGTTGTGCAATACTGCGGAGGTCAGAAGAGGGCATCAGATTCCCCTGGAACTGGAGTTCTCCTGGAGTTGGAGTTACAGATGGTTCTCAGCTGCCATGTGGGCGCTGGGGATCGAACCTGGGTCCTCTGCAAGAGCGGTCGGGGCTCTTAACCACTAGGCCATCTCTCCAGCCCCCACTTTCATTCAAAATAATAGTACTATATGAAAATTTGAACCATAACTGGGAGAGAAATTTGACTGAAGGATATACTACAAACTTATCTTCAAGTTATCAAGAATTTTTCCCAATTCTGTACTAAAACTATCACTTAGTTTGCAAAATGCTTCCTCCCATTATAAATTTATCAACCAGAGTATTATTCACATGTGTGACATACATAATTATAATTAATTTACTGAAGGCTCATTTTTTTGCTTCTATTAATTAAGACCTTATTGTTTTAAATAAATCAGTGAGAAAGGAAAAACTTAGATTAGTGGGATATAAAAGAAATTAGACAAATAAAGTATACCCCTCATGATCTTCCTAATGGCATCAGAGATGACTCACTGGTATTTGAACATCAGTAGTGTATTTAAATATATATTGAAACTACTGCTGTGTTATTTTTCCCTCTTTCTCCTCCTCCCAGGCATATTTCTAGCAATAAATCAGCGTACCACAAAAGGAAATAGAAGAACTAAAATATGGCAGCAAAAGCCACAATCAGCAGTGTAGGTTATGATTCCCAAGGAACTTAATTAGGTTTTTCAATTAAAACAAAATGAATTTTCCTTTCCAATTAAACAGCCCTACCACTTTACCTACAACACCAGTAGCTATAAAATATATCTCAAACTATTAGAATTCCATTCTGCCTATGTAAAATGCAGCCCTGTATCAAAAACCTGAATAATGCACACGTTTTCACTACATCTCTTTGCACTTGCTCATTTTGAAGCGTAAGACTCTCAACCAAAGTAATTGTGACAGGAAAAACCCAATATAACCTAAAGAAACTGCAGAAAAGATCTTTGATAATTTATTGAAGACATTTTCAAGAGTGAGTAGTCTTTGATCATAAAAGCCAATTTAAAAAAACTATAATCAGAGGAAAAACAAGCGAGGGCTCTTTGGGGAATATTAAGAAACACAGTGTTTCAGAACAAAATTAGTCTTTTCTGTTATAGGATGAGCGAGGATCTCAGGAGAGAAGGCTATCATGGAGCCCCAAAGTATGCCCACACAATACTTTTAGCAGCTACTTGAGTTGAAGCAGCTCCTCTATAAGTTGTCCCCCTCCCCCCCCACTGGAAGACGAATATAAATGGTCCCTGTTCAAATTTCTTCTGAACGTTCTTCTAATCATAGGTGGAATTTATTTTTGTGGTGTATATTATCATAGCAAGTCCAGAGTCTTAGTTGGAAGAATTATAAGCAAAAATTGCAATTAATATACCTAATTAAACTGTGGGTTGTGGTGCACCTTGGAATTGGGAGACAAACACTCAGACCTCTGTGAGCTGGAGGACAGCGTGCTCTACACAGTGAGTTCCAGAGACTACAGAAAGACTCTGTCTCAAAAAGACAAACAATAAAACAAAACAAAACAAAAACACCACACACACACACATACACATACACACACACACACACATACACACAAATGCTTAACTAACCTCCTAAACATTGTAGTCAAGCATAGACTAACTCACATATGATCATCACATTATACAACATTTGGGAAAAATCATATGACAGAAAGATTTTTATAACAAAGTATTGAGTATTTCATGTAATTTACAGATACTCTGTAGAAAGTGGAAACGTGAGTGGGTATCTAGAGACAAGAGATAGGGCAGTTCTGAGTGTCCTGATGTAAAGTACAGAACATAATATTTAAAAACTGCTGGAAGCCTCTTCTGTGAAGACTGATTCTCAGGGTATCAGAAGACACTGTATAAGCTACCAAGGGGGAAAAACAAGCAATGATCCCATGCAGGTGTGAAGCTCATGAAGCACAATGATGACTTGTCCAGCAAATCATCTCTAATGATGCTGCAGTAGAACTGTTTTCTTAAGGGCAATTAATTGGGCTTAAGGCCCACTCAATGGGAGGGAATTCATGCGCCATACTGTAAACTAGTCAAGTACACATGGCTGGAAGGTCATAGACCTTGGAGAAGAAACTACTCTCACTTCCCTAGACCAACAATTTCTTACTGAATTCAAAATACACATCATTACATTGCGTACATCTCACCACTCACAAAGAAGCTTCTTTTTGCAACAGATGGTGATTACAATGTTCCACAACGAGTCAAATGCAGAGAGTAAGTGACGGGGTGGAACCCAACTCTCAGAGATGCATCTATATTGCAACCAGTATGCCTAAAGCTCAGGAACCATTGTGAGAGAGGAGACAGGAAGGACGTAATGCAAGAGGGACATGACACCTGCTACTAGTCAGTGCATGCAAGGCATTGTGGGGAAGCTGCACCAAAGAAACCTCCCCAAAGTGATCGTCTAACATGATCCACATAATGACAAAACAGTTGTCAGGCCCAGCAGGATGAGGGAAGTGCCACGGTCCCACCTCCAGAAATCTCCCAAAGGTGATAGTCTAACATGATCCACATAAAGACAAAACAGTTGTCAGGCCCAGGGGGATGAGGGGAGTGCTACGGTCCCACCTCCAGAAATCTCCCAAAGGTGATAGTCTAACATGATCCACATAAAGACAAAACAGTTGTCAGGCCCAGAGGGATGAGGGAAGTGCCACGGGTCCCTCCTCAAGAAGAACAGTTACAGGGAAGCTCTGAGGCAGGGACAATTAGTTTTGTTCAGGAGCTAGTTCCTTAAAAGTTCTCTAATCCCAAGTGGGCAGCCCTAAACACAGGAACATGAACACCACTAAGTGGACTGTGTTATTTTATGTAATATGTAATAAATATATGTATACCTAATAATAATAATCAAATGGGAGGATTTGCAGGGGGACTGAGAGGGACAGAAATAATACAATAAGAGTCATGTATGGAATTCTGAAAGATAATTAAATAAAAATATTTTTTAAATGTTACAGCAGAGTACACTGTAGAGTATCATTTGTTCACACTCATGAGCCTGTGGCTGCCTGGGAGCTGTGAGCAATTTTCAGCATCACTAGAGAGTACTTTACCTATCATTAGACAAAGTTGAAAAGGTCAGAGTCCTATTTCTATTGTACACATGGAAAAGTTACATAAGTGAGACCTTCAAAATCTGAGATCATCTCTGTAAGTCAATCAATTCAATTAAAAAAATCATCACCTTTCTTATATTTATTTAGTTACTTATGGGGTGGGGCTTGCTGCCACAGCATATGTGTGGACATTAGAGGACAACTTGTGGGAGCTGATTCTCTCCTTCCACCAAGTGGGTCTCTGGATTTGAACTCAGGTCACCAGGGTTGGAGGGTGAGCAACTTTATCTTCTGAGACATGAGCCTCCCCTGTTTTCTAATTTTATTGAAATTTTAAGAATTTCATACATTTTATTTTGATAGTATATAGAGCCATCGGATAACTATGTACTCTATTATATATGCAAGCATACATATCACACACATATATATTGTGTGAGTTTAGTGTTTAATTTGTGTTCCAAAATGTCCTTCAGTGTGGTCCATCCCCATCCCAGCAGCCGTAAGTGGCCACAGTTTCCTTTGGTGGATTGGAGCTTCTTAATCACTTCCCCATGTCAATGCTTGGATTTTGTCTGGTTTGAGCTTGCATGGCACTTGTGCCTGCTGTCACAGTTCTGTGAGTCCCTGCGATGACTGAGCACCTGTCGGGAGACCTCTGTTTCCTTATGGCCATCCACCCACCGCCTCTGTCTCTCATGATCTTCCCACCTCCTCTTCTGTAATGATCCCTGAACCTTGGGAGGCAGAATTTTGATATAGGTGTATAATTCAGGGATATGTTTGATATAGGTGTATAATTCAGGGATATGTTTGATATAGGTGTACAATTCAGGGATATGTTTGATATAGGTGTATAATTCAGGGATATGTTTGATATGGGTGTATAATTCAGGGATATGTTTGATATGGGTGTATAATTCAGGGATATGTTTGATATGGGTGTATAATTCAGGGATATGTTTGATATAGGTGTATAATTCAGGGATATGTTTGNCATGATCAACAGCACTGCAGGGAGGGATTCAGCCTGCATGATCAACAGCACTGCAGGGAGGGATTCAGCCTGCATGATCAACAGCACTGCAGGGAGGGATTCAGCCTGCATGATCAACAGCACTGCAGGGAGGGATTCAACCTGCATGATCAACAGCACTGCAGGGAGGGATTCAGCCTGCATGATCAACAGCACTGCAGGGAGGTGGATTCAGCCTGCATGATCAGAACTGCTTTCGTTTTAGCAGTGGTGCCCACTGCTCAACCCTCGTCACTTTCAGTCCATACTCCAGGAAACATCCAACATAAAATTTAGAAAAATATACTGTGGAGGTTTTAATGGGAATGTCCCCACTTGGTGTCGCTGTTTTGGGAGATCTAAGAACATGTGACCTTGCTGGAGGAAGCATGTTACTGGGGGTGGGCTTGGAGACTCCTTAAGCCTTGCAGGATTTCCAGTCACTCCCAGCCTCCTTGAAGATGTGTGGTCTTAGCTTTTTGGTCTCAGGCCAGCTCACCATGCTTCTCCTCCAGGATGCACTCTAATCCTTCCAGAACCTGAAACTGTAAAAACTATTTCCTATAAGTTTCCTTGGTCATGTTGTTTTATCACAGCAGCAGAGAAGTAACCAATACATAAACAATCAAAATCTATGTAATTACTAATCTCCAAATTCTATACTATGTTCAATATTGCCTTGGGTAGAGCACAAATGCTTTCTACCCTCTAATGGTTTGCCTTTGCCGGACTTCAGTCTACAGCATGAACTCCAGACTGTGTTGCTTTCCTTTTCACGATTTGCTCTTCTTTCCATATAGCTATTTTATCTACCATTTTTCATTTAAGGGATGGATTGTGCTGCTGTAAATGTTTTATTGGTGAATATTCACTGTTCAAAGTGAAAGGTTTCACAGTGACACTTTTCATTTAGGTATATCACGTATTTTGAATGTATTTTCTCCACAATACCCCTCCCTCCCTCCTTCCCTCCCTCCCTCTCTCTCTCTCCCTCCCTCCCTCTCTCTCTCCTTTCCTCTCTCTCTCTCCCTCCCTCCACAGTGTCACTATTACTTTCCTTTCCTTGGTCCCTATTCTACATTTATTTTTTATAGTTTATATATTACTATATATTCATAAAATTATAAAGTTTATGTGCCTCAGTGTGAGTTCATTTAGTGGAACAGGCTTAGCTTATGTAGCCTCACTTGCTGAAAGAAGACCAACTCTCCCTCATCCAGCAATGAGCAGTTGCCAATAGTTCCTCAGTTAAGGTTCAGCCTTCTCACCCAGTTCTGAAGCTCTATGCTGGGTTTTGTATGTTTGAGTTTGCATGGGTCCTGAGAATGTTGCTACCAGTGCTGAAAGCTCTTATGAATAAGTTCTCCGTAGCCTGGAAATCTGTTTCCTTGTGGCCATGCACCACCCTTGGCTCTTACCATTTTTCCGCCCTCTTCCAGACAGACAATGGACTGTTAGCCCGGTGTGGCTGAGGTTTAATATCAGGGTTCTATCCAGCGATACACATTTTTAACTCTCATTATACTTTGGCCAGCTGTGGCTTCTGCGTTCATCATCCTCTGTTGTATGAGGATGCTCACTGGTGAGAGTTGAGAGATGCATTAGCATTCACTGTACCCCTGTTTCACTAGGTTCCATGAGCCGTGGGTATAGAAGTTTCATTGTGGATGTATCACTGAAGGCTTGGCAGCTCACAGCCAGTTATTATCTGTGTTAGACCATTTGTGGAACTCTGTAAGAGTCTAAATATGTTGCCAAAAGAAGCTTCTTTGTTGAGTGGTGAGAGGTATATTTGTCTGTAAATATAGGACACATATTTAGCATAAAATAAGAAAGTAGGAGATGGATTCTCAGTAGGATTTTACCACCCCTTCAAAGAAGATCTACAATCAAGAATACTTAAATTATTCAAAAAGACAGGAACTGAAGAACTCTCAAACTCCTTCTATGAAGCCAGTATTAATCTAATACCAAAACCAGGTAAAGACATAGCAAAAAGGAAAACTACAGACTCATATATCTAATTAACATTGATGCCAAAAATTTCAATAAAATACTCACAAACTGCATAGATACATCAAAAATATCATCTACCATGATTAAATCAACTTTATTCCAGCGATTCAGGGATGGTTCAATATATGTAAGTCAATAAATGTAATAAATCACATAAATGGACTTAAAGACAATCATTGCCTGGTGTGGTGGCACATGCCTTTAATCCTAGCACTCAGGAGGCAGAGGCAGGCAGATCTCTGTGAGTTCAAGGCCAGCCTTGTCTACAGAGTGAGTTCCAGGCCAGCTGGGGCTATAGGGAGACCCTGTCTCAAAAAGAGGACACACACACAAAAAGACAAAACCACATGGTCATTTCAATAGGCACAGAGAAGTCTTTTGACAAAATCCAACATGCATTTATGATAAAAATCTGGCATTCTTTTTGTTACAAAGCCCTTTTATGGTATTGATTCTGGGAATAGATAAGAATTAGATGTTTCCATTGGTGAGTGTCTTCCGTTTCTTTATTGTTCTAAAATTTTCATTATACAGGGTTTTACCTACTACTTATTCTTAGGTGTTTTATTTCTTATGGCTATTGTGAATGAGATGATTTTCTTGATTTTGTTTTCTCTTAATTATTGAAATACATAAATGCTACTGAATTGCCTGCTGATTTTATATCCTTCTACTTGGCTGAAAGTATAATATCTATGGATTTTTCAAGTAACTGTGATTTTATATATATAATGAAATTATTTGTAAATAAGGATAGTGTAATTTCTTTTGTATATGAATCTTTTAATTCTCTCATATTATTATTCTGGAAAAGCTTTCTGTATCATAGTGAGTTATATTTGAGAGAGTGAATAGATTTGTCTCATTCCTGGTTTTAGAGGAACCATATTCAGCTTTTTACTTTTAATATTATTTATATTTTTATTTTAGATAGCATTTATCTTTAAACTCCTTTTAGCTTTAATCATTAAGGGACATTGGAATTTGTCAAAGATCTTTCCTTTATTTCTTGAGATGACCATATTTCTTCTGACCTTGAGTTTGTCTCTATGCTATGTCAACTTACTCAACGCTGGAATGAAGTCACTTTGTTCATGGCATGTGATTATTATAACATGCCGATGAATTTAGGGGACTGTTTGCATCAGTCTCACTGTTTCTTGTAGACTGTTTTTCTGTTTTATTGGTATAATTTTGTTAGATAATGAGGATAGCAATTTATTTATTTCTTCTTGATTACTCATGCATTAAATGTAAAAAGAAACAAAAAAAAAAAAAAAATATATATTTTTTTAATTTAATTTCATATATCTATATATTATATATATTGTTGATCTTTGTAAATTGTCTTTTTGAGACAGGGTCTCCCTGTAGCCCCAGCTGTCCTGGAACTCACTCTGTAGATCAGGCTGGCCTTGAACTCACAAAGATCCACCTGCTTCTGCCTCCCTAGTGCTAGGATTAAAGGTGTGTGCCACCATGCCTGGCTAGAATATGTTTTAAGATATATTCTAATGATTCTTTGAATCCTTTCCTCTTTAATTTTATTAATTTAAATCCCTTTGTTCTAATTAGGTTTGACAAAAGTTTCTCAAACTGTTTCTTTTTTAGCCTTTCTAAATTGCTCCCTTTAATATTTGTTAGGTACTTTTGTTTCCATTTCACAAACTTCTTGTTATGAATGCTGCTGGGAGGAAAAAAATCATCCTTATCCAGTTGTGAATCCTGTGAACTACGATAACAACTGCTCCGTTAAGATATGCCCATCAGTGCAATAGGGGCACAAACATTATGAAGGTAACCAACTACTTTCAAAATGAATTTAATACCCACTTCATAGGATAGATCGCATGCCTAATATTTGCATCAAACATATGGATAGAACTCAGGATAGACAGCCTACAAGGAATAAGGGAGAGCCTAATATTAATAGTCTACAAAGTAGGTATAATATTAACCTTACATTGAATGAATTATTGTTATACCCATATATTAATGCATACTTCAATTTTTTTTAAATATCTTTTTTAAATTTATTTTTGGATGTGTATGAATGTACTGTCTGTATGTAGCTTTGTGCACCCGTGCCATGCAATGCTGTGGAAGTCTAGTGTCGATTCCCCTGGAACTGGAGTTAAAGACTGTTCTCAGCTGCCATGTGGGTGCTGGGGATCAAACCCGGGTCCTCTGCAAGAGCAGTTGGTGCTCTTAACCGCTAGGCTATCTCTCCAGCCCTCATCTTTCAATTCTTATGAGGGAAGTTTCCCCATGCAGAAGATGGCTAACACAGAAACCACAAACCTGCCAAGGTGCAGAGAACAATAGGCTTCAGAGTGCTTATCCCCGAATAGTACAACTATTCACACTTCTGTATCCCAAGGCTCAGAGATAAGTGCAGAAGAGGGGGTGTAAATATAAGAGTCAGGGGACATAGATGACTACAAGGAGTCAGTGTTTTCCAGACAGCTGATCAGTTACTCATATGAACTCACAGCAACATTCACAGCATGCCCCTGACCCGAGTAAGCTCAAACCAGACAAAATCCCAGCATAGACATGGGGACGTAGGTAAGAAGTATAAGTTAACTTAAGGAACCATTGGAAACCAGTGGATCCTAGGATGGAGAAAGCCCTCTCTTTCAATCATGGGATGCTTGGTACATTAACCAGGGTCCAGAGGACAGACCCACAATGAAGGACATTTAGGGACACCAATTAGATTCTGTAGATTTTATATATCATAGAGTACATTAAATTTGGCAGGGGGGCTATAAGGAGAGGTGTGTATAATGGAAGGAATCTTAATACCATCAAATTATTTTGTATGAAAATCTCAAAAATCAATTTTTTAAAAAAAGGAAAAAATACAATGGGGGATATGACATTAAGGAGGGAGTGAGGGAGCCGTGGGGATCAAAATATACTATCGAGTCCTCGAGACTTGAAAACAGTATTTTTAATGTGCACATTACTCAGTTGGAAGATGACATTAGGAAGAACAAATGATGACACAAGTGAATCAGAGGGAAAGAAAACAAAGAGACCATTTATAAGGAAGCCATTGTATGCAGTGTGGAGCCATTTACCGCAGTTTGACCATCCCTTTTGACCTTTGGGACTGTCCCTCTATATTATTTTCTATGAGGGGAAGAGCAATGTGCAACCGTCCACTGATTCTCATTCCCACTGTTAGAATATCGTTCTGGCAGAGTCGCTTCCTCACCTGTACTGGATAAAGCCTTCAGCCAAAGAAAGTAATTATTTTCTAAGCATGCAGCAACAGGAAATTTTCAACATGTATGTATACCACTGAACTTTGTTGGGCTAGAGGCATATAAAGTAAGTCAATCACAAATTTGGGAAAATACACCCTATATAATTTACTGTCAAAATCCTTTCTAGACAAAGTATATCTTCTCTGAAATATCACATTTCAAATATGTAGCTTAAATTTTAAAAGAGGGTTTTTGGTTTAACTGTCAAAGTAGAACAGAAATAGACTGAAAAGCTAAACTAAAGAAGATACCAGAATATGGAAAGGACCTCCATGGTCATGGATTGGTAGGATTGGTAGGACTAATACTCTGAAAATTGGCATCAACCACAAGAAGTCTACAGATTCAGCATAATCACCATCAGAACTCCAAGATCATTTTCACAGAAACTGAAGAAGTTATCTGAAAGTTCATATGGAAGCACAAAAGACACAAAATAGCCGAAACCATCCTGAACATAGTATGTTCTAGATACTAGAATCATCAGCATACATGGTTTCAAATTATATTACAGAGACTTAGTAGTTATAGAAGCACGGTACTGGCATGAAAACAGACATTTATCAGTGTAATGGAATGAAAAATACAGATGAGAGCCATGGCCTTCCAGCCAGCCATGTTTTATAAAGATGCCTAAAACAGGGCTGGAGAGATGGCCTAGCGGTTAAGGGCGCCGACTGCTCTTACAGAGGACCCGGGTTCGATCCCCAGCACCCACATGGCGGCCGAGAGCCGTCTGAAACTCCAATTCCAGGAGAACTCCAGTTCCAGGGGAATCTGAGGCCCTCTTCTGACCTCCGCGGCATTGCACGACACGGGTGCACAGACCTGCATGCAGACAGTACATTCATACACATACAGAAATAAATAAAAAAATTAAAAATAAAATAAAATAAAATAAAGATGCCTAAAACAGACATTAAAGAAAAGACAACATCTGCAACCAATGATGCTGTGGAAAGGATGCCGACATTTAGAAAATGAAACTTGACCCATCTCTTTCAGTCTGGACAGAAAAAAATGCAAATGGATCAAAATATTAGTGTTAGACTTTAAAATTTAGAACCAAAAATAGGGAGTGCATATCAAGATATAAGCTCAGCTGTGGTGGGGGATGGTATTACATTTAATCCCTGTACTGGGAAAGCAAAGGCAGGCAGATCTTTGTGAGATCTAGGTCATCATGGTGTACATAGCTAATTCCTGCCCAACTGCGGCTACAGGAAGACAGTTCCTCTCCCCAAAAGAGCAAAATATATAAATAAATAAGTAAATAAATAAATAAATACTTCTCTCTTGGAAAATGGTACTTAATGAAACTAAAAGCTTCTTTACAGCAAAGGACACTATGATTTGAGTACAAAACAGCCTATGGAATGGCAAAACTATATCAGCTATGCCTCTGATAGAGGACTGGAATATACAAAAAATTGCTGGGCGTGGTGGCACATGCCTTCATTCCTAGCACTCAGGAGGCAGAGGCAGGCAGATCTCTGTAAATTCAAGGCCAACCTGGTCTACAGAGTGAGTTCCAGGACATCTGGGGTTACAGGGAGACCCTGCCTCAAAAAGACCAAAAAAAAAAAAAAAAAGAATATGCAAAAAATAAACTTCAAAAATTGGGGCAAGGAGCTAAACAGAGTTAATTTAAAAAAAATTATTTATTTTTTTATGTGTATGAATGTACTGTTTGCACACAGGTCTGTGCACCTGTGCCATGCAATGCCTCGGAGGTCAGGAAGAGGACGTTGGATTCCCCTGGAACTGGAGTTAAAGATGGTTCTCAGCCGCCATGTGGGTGCTGGGGATCCAACCTGGGTCCTCTGCAAGAGCAGTCTGTGCTCTTAACCACTAGGCCATCTCTCCAGCCCAAATAGAGTTCACTTTTTATGAAATGCATTTATGGCTAAGACATATTTTTAAAATGTTTGACAAAATTAGCCAATAAGGAAATGCAAATGAAAACACTTCAGGATTTCATCTTACCCCAGTCAGAATGATTAAGATACACATACACACACACACACACACACACACACACACACACACACACAAATAACAATAACAAATGCTGGTGAGGATATGGGGATTTAAGGCCTGCTCTGATGGAGCACACACATGTCTGTTACTGCAGATCTGGTCAAGAACTATGTCAGAAGCTACATAACACCTACTTTGGGTAGCTCAGAACTACCAGTAACCACAGCTTTAGGGGATTGGGCCCCTGAGAACACCAGTACTCAATGGGGAACACCTATACACAGAAATATATGCATAACTAAAAATGAATTTAAAGATATTATTCTAGTACACATAATAAAATTAGATCTAACAAGCTAACATTGCTATTTTAAATGAAAATGACACTTGCATAAAGCATGACAATTATAAAAACTATTGTTATAAAAACAAAAGCAGTGGGGCTGGAGAGATGGCCTAGCGGTTAAGAGCACCGACTGCTCTTGCAAAGGACCCGGGTTTGATCCCCAGCACCCACATGGCGGCTGAGAACCGTCTGTAACTCCAATTCCAGGAGAACTCCAGTTTCAGGGGAATCCGACACCCTCTTCTGACCTCCGCGGCATTGCACGACACGGGTGCACAGACCTGCATGCAGACAGTACATTCATACACATACAAAAATAAATAAAATTAAAAAAAATAAAAATAAATAAAAAATAGAAACAAAAGCATCAAATACCTAAATTATAAAGAAAATATGTTGCAATAACGAAATTAATTTTAAAATGATTAAAAACATAAAATAGAAAATATTTATATAGTCAATGACAAGCTTTAGAAAAAGCTAAACAAAAACAAAAACAAAATCTCCAAGGGAAATGGAAACTAAAAAAAACAAGACAGATTTGTAGTTTGATAATAAACTCAGTAGTCTTCATTATTTTCTAATAAGAGCTAAAATGGTGAACAGATTGAAAAATCAAAGCCTCCTCTTTAAAGGAAGTGGGGCCACAGGAACAAGCAAGGTCACTAACATTGGTTGACAGCCCACAAACACAGGATGACAACTCAGCCAAGCACGCAAAGAAGCAGGAGATCCACAGGAAAGGGGAGCAGGTAGGAAACCCAACTACAATGAGCAAGTTTCTGGTGTCTCAGTAGTCAGACCCAAGAAATGAAGCTCCGGGGGACTATGTCACTGGGAACCCTACACTGTCAGTTTTAAAACCTGGATCTCCACCCAGTTTTCATACTGTGTGTCAGAGGAAAATCATGCTTAGACAAGGGGAAAGTAAAACATATCACTTTGAAAAATCTGGTCTGAATAAAGTCTGACCGAGGAGAAGGGCTGAACCAGAAGCTGGCCTGCTGCGATGTACTCAGAACCTGACTGAGCTGGCAGAAGGGAAACGGCCACCTCTCACCCTCTCCCAGCCAGATTGTCCAGGTAACATAATATAAATTCCAAAGTAAGAGCAAAAGAAAGTGCAGAAATATGTGAAACTATAATGTTGTTTGTTTTTGAGAAAGCTCTCCATGTGTAACCCACAGGGATTTCAAACTCATGGTACATCTCCCTCTACTTCCAGAGTTCTGGGACTGTAAGACTGGGCTATTACAGGCAGCCTAAAAAAAGGGCTTTTTTTTGTTAAAAATAAAAGGGTTTTTGAGAGAAAGAAATAACAAGTCAAAAATTCAGATGTATCTAGTGAAGGCAAAACAGGAAAGAAGGGATAACTTAAAAAGGAATAAATTGTACTTCCTTTAAAAATGATCTAAAGTTGGGTGTGGTGGTGCACACCCTTAATCCCAGCACTTGGATCTCTGTGAGTTTAAGCCCACACTGGTCTACAAAGTGAGTTCCAGGCAAGCTAGGGCTACAGGGAGACCTTGTCTCAAAAAGACAAAAAATGATCTCAATAATAACAGATGCTCAAGATTAATAAGAATGCATTCAATCATATAAGCATAGTACCAAGAAAGCGGAATTATATATTTTTTGTTTTTTAACATCTACTCACACTATCCATTACATGGGATATTGTTATTTGAAAATAGAATGAGATTAATTAAAAATGTCTATTACAAACTCTGAAGAATGCACTTTAAAAAGTAAAAAGAGAAGCAATACCAACATAGTTTTTAAAAAGAAGGGAAAATTGAATTATATACAATATTTGATTAAGCTGGCATAAAATACGGAAAAAACAATAACTTGAATAACAAGGAAAAATAGAAACCTGGAAAGAAAATATATGGCTGATGTTAACTCCAGTATATCTATAATAATTTTTAATCACAATGGTCTCTATTAATCAATTGTCAAAGTAGAGCAAAAAGCAAGATCAATCTAGCTATTGAGCACAAGTAATAATCTTTTAATATGAAGTAGATACAAAATATACTACACAGGAATAGATCAAGGTAAGCCAAACCACACTATTCAAAGTTGGGAATAACTATTTATATCAGATAGATGGGATTTCAAGGAAAGGAAAATTATTAGCAATTAATAAGAAGAGGTCAACAAGCAGATATAACAATTTTTAACATACATGTACCTAAAAACTGGGCAGCAAAACATGAGACAAAATGTTGACTGAGATTCACAAGGAAACTGATAAAGCTATTAGTTTAATTGTGGACCTAAACATTTTTCAATCATTTGCAAATGACATAATTGAATTCAATAACACTATCAACTAGTAGGATATAAAATGCATCTAAGACTAACTTATGCAACAATTAAACACACGTTTCTTAATCAGAATTATTCACTTGAATAGTAAAATATACTTTAAAATAAAAATATAAAAGTTTGCTTTTAGATTACAACAAGTAAAGGAACTAAAGGGTAGGTAGAAAATGTGTGAAAAAAATGACACAATGTAAATAGCTGTGAGACAAGACATCTAAAAAGAATTAGAAAATATTTTAATTAAATAAAAATGAAAACATATCAAACATGTGGAATGACATAGGGCGGCACTTGGAGGGAAATGCCATTTCTGAATGCACGGATCAGAAATACAGATCAACATATGGGTAAGTCCGTCTTTGCTGAATGTTTCTTCGTATTCTATTTGATTCTTCTCTAGCTTGTCTGGTTGCTAAGTAGGGCTTAGTGTTCAGTTTAGGGGCACTTTTTGCAAATGTACAATTTGGGTGAAAGAAGGCTTGTTTCAGCTAGAGATAGGTGCAAACTTTGAGTTACGATTTCAAGGTTGACTGCACAGGGCCCTGGATCTTCAGGTTAGCTGGTTAGCTGGGGTCATACTTCAGAGGTCAGCTGCAATGCTGCAGTCCAGAAACGTCTCAGGGATCAGCTTCAAGCCACAAGATTCAGGCAAGGAAGGATTCTAGAGACCTGGGTTGGCCTGTGAGCTGACATGAAGGGGATTACACCAGCTGTAGATATTGTAAGGTTGTTTTGTTCATATGAACTCAAAACAATGATGACAGCATGCACAAGTCCAAATCCAGATAAAACCAGAAAAAAATCCCAGTATAGACATGAGGAAGTGGGTAAGAAGCTCAAAGCCCACCTAAGGAAATAGTAGCAACAGATGGCTGTTGGAGGTTTAGAAAGAGTCTCTTTCAAGCATGGGACTCTTAGTAGGTTAACAAGACTCCAGTGAATAGACCCACACTGTAGGATATTTGGAAACACAAATTAAACACTATAGGCTTGCTAATATATATGCATGTGTATTATATACATATAAATTATATTTGCATATATAATGAAGTACAGTAAATTGAGCAGGTAGCAATAAGGGAAGATGCAGATTGGGAAGGAAATCTAAATACCATCAAATTATATCGTATAAAAAAGGCAAAAATTTGGCCAGGTGTGGTGGCACACGCCTTTAATCCCAGCACTTGTGAAGCAGAGGCAAGGCGGATCTCTGTGAGTTCAGGTTAGCCTGGTCCACGTAGCAAGTTCCAGGCTAACTGGGGCTACAGAGAGACACTGTCTCAAAAAATACTAAACACAAAAAGGCAAAAATTCAATTTACAAAAGAAAAATAATACTCAGTTAAACAGAAAACTACAAAAAATGAGTAAATTAAATCATATGGAAGGGAAAACCAGACCTTTAAAATAATTGACAACAAGAAACAGCACCTTGATCATAACTATCCCTCAAATTAGTGTAAATCCTATTGACACACCTTCTCTAAGTTCAAATAGTTCAAATAGTTCTGCTACATGGGTGTGGGGCAAGGCGATTTACCAGGGCCCAGAGCTCCTAAATATTACCTGAAGTCTCCAGCTTCTCTTGCTCTTAGATGATTTAAAATATCTCTACTTTTACAAAGAAGTTGTAATTGTAGCTCACAGAGTTCACAGCCTGGTGAGGTTGACTTAGATTACCTTTCTCTGCCAGTAAGATGTGTAGCACTCTCTAGTACTATGAAAGGAAGCAGAGTTCTAGAAATAATAAGAGAGAATGTGAAGTCGGGGGCGGGTGTAGGAAGGTGGGCTTGGAGAGGAGGAAGAGGATCTGAATATAATCAAATATAAGGGATTCTCAAATCAATGAAATTTAAAACAAAAATATAGTCACTACTTTTGGAGACTACAGAGCTGGGGGCTTGCTATTACCATTTTATTATTAGCATTTTTGGTTTTTTCCTGACTTGTGGGCTATAATGATAACAGTTTCCTACATGATTTCTTAGGAACTGGTGCTATATAGGTTCAGTTACCAAACTGACACAGCTGGGGAGAGGGAACTTAATTGAAGAACTGTCTCCATCAAATTGGACTGGCAATGTATCGGTGGGACATTTTCTTGATTGTTGAGTTATATGCTTGCTCTAGTTTACTGTTGGTGGTGCTACCTCTGGGCAGGTTGCCCTATAAGAAACCGGAATGCAGCCCAAAGGGAGCAAACCAGGACTGTACTTTAGCTCTACCTCCAGGTTCCTGCCTTGGGTTCCTGTGTGACTACCGTCCAAGATGGTGTGTCAGGTGGAAGTTGTAAGATGAAATAAATGTTTGGTTTTTGTCAGCAGTAGAGAGGTAGACTACAACAGAACTTATTTATTATATTTTACTGAGAACACTGAGTATTTAGTATTTACATTTACCCAAAAGGGTGCATGACGTGGGGCTGCAGAGATGGCTTAATGGTTAAGAGCGCTGACTGCTCTTGCAGAGGACCTGGGTTTGATCCCCAGCACCCACAAGGCAGCTGAGAACCATCTTTAATTCCAGTTCCTGGGGAATCCGACACCCTCTTCTGACCTCCATGGTACTGCACGACATGGGTGCATAAACTTACATGCAGACAGTACATTCATACACATACAAAAATAAATAAAATTTTAAAAAAGGGTGCATGATACAACATGACCAGGGTTGGTATGTCTACCACTGTATTGTGCCTGCTGCTTGTGTAGGCTCACCATTAGGGCTAAAGACACCTGTTAGCTACTAGGAATGGAAGCACCAAGACACAAAGGAAGAAAGGGCTGTACCTTGACTCTTAGGTCTTTGTTAGCCTATTCCTCTCAGTCATTATTCCTGTCAGTAACTACTTAACTTCAGGACATCAATAGCTGAATTGTGAACAGAGAGTACCATATCCCATTCATTGGCTATTAATTAACTCTAGATTCTCTGGTTGCTCAGCTAAATGTAATCCTTTTCTTCTCTACAGTATCATTCTTGCTTTTCATTGACTACTAGACTTCAATTTACTTCAGTATTATGCAAAAATCCAGCAACTTCTTATTTAACTTCATATTCACTAGACTTTTACTCAACAAGATTTTCTTTGGAAAGTTTGCTGGTTGATAGTGTCAACTTGATAGAATTCGGAATCGTCTAGGAAATAAGCCCTCTGGCATGTCTGTGAAGAATTGTCTAGATCAGGTGAATTGAATGGAAGATCCTCTCTAAATGTATATATGTCAACATTCCCAAGGATGGGGTCCTGGTCTTTAAAAAGGAGAAAATCCCTCTCTACATTCTGGTTATGGATACAATGGGACAGTCTACATTCTGTCGCACTGCCTTGCTTTCCAGTCCTGATGTACTGACCTACACACTTGGTACCTTAAGTTGCTTCTTACTATTTGGTCACAAGGAAAAGTAAATACCATATAATAATGTCATAGTTTGTCTTCCATTACTGTGACAAAACACTCTGACCGACACCAACTTGGGGAGGAAAGGGTTTATTCAGCTTACATCTCCTGGGTCACAGTTCATCCCTTAGGGAGCCCAAGGCAGGAACTCAGGGCAGGAACCTGGAGGCAGAAGCTGAAGCACAGGCCATGGAGGAATGCTGTTCACTGGCTTGCTCCCCTGGCCCATGCCCAGCCTGCCTTCTTATACTGTACACAACAACCTGCCCAGGGTGGCACCACTCATTGTGGGTCGGGCCCTCCAAAACTGCTCGACCATCAAGATAATACTCCACAGATGTGGCCACAGGCCAATCCAGTGGAGCCAATTCCCCAATTGAGGCTCCCTCAACCCAGGTGTGTCAAGTTGACACTAAAGCTATCCAGCACAAATAAGTAAGTGACAAAAAGACTAATCTTGAAAACAGCAGCTTCAACCCCAGCTTTTACACATTCTGAAATATATGACCATTGCATGAACTTGTGATATGTCAGAAGTGTCTTCATTATTTGAGATCTAGCTTTACTTGTTTAAACTATTGTCACCTACCTTCTCCCCCAAACTAGCCTAACACTATGATTTTCTTTTCATTATATTATGCATGGGCTCCACCATATCTTGGACTTTCATTACAGTCACCCCTTTATTTTCTAGTCACCCTCATTTTCTATATGTGACATATTACAGGACAACTGTCTCCTATAATGAGTATAAAATGGTATCCTCTGTTAACAGCAGCAGTGTGATTCATGATTACAGTTTATTAGTCTCAGCAAAAGATAATGTGATTGAGTTTATACAGTTGACCAACATGTGGTTTTGCAAATAGCTGAACTGTGAGTAGACGGTTACAGCAAAAACAAAGTAGATCTTCAGGTAAGACCTAGTCCTAATATCAGCATGTTGAAGATGGCTGCATTAAACTCATCAGCCTTAAAAGAACAATAACTGTAGGGGCTGGAGAGATGGCCTAGCAGTTAGGAGCACTGACTGTTCTTACAGAGGACCTGGTTCAATCCCCAACACTCACATGGTGGCTGAGAACCATCGAAACTCCAATTCCAGGAGAACTCCAGTTCCAGGGGAATCCGACACCCTCTTCTGACCTCCACAGCATTGCACAACATGGGTGCACACACCTGCATGCAGACAGTACATTCATACACATACAGAAATAAATAAAATTAAAAAAAGAACAATAACCATAAGAAAAACATATGAAAGACTTCTTATTTCTCTGTCTAATACCTTCCTGCCTCTTTTTTGTCTGGACTGTCTTTCAAAAGTGAATGTCAATATTCCCAGAGTAGCAACTTTCACAGATTTCAAAAGAGAAACATTCCATATCTTCATGGAGTTGAACTCATTGACTACTGGAGATATTCATTCAGTTGCATGTATACTGACTTTCCCTGGACAAAGGAACTTGAATTTTCAGAGAATTACTCTTTGTACAATGTTTTCCATCTCACTGGCAAAATCAATATTCTTATTTTCCACAAAACAAAAATATCCAACTAATAACCATAAGCAAAAATGTTTAAATTTAGTAAATATAATTATGATATCTAAAAATAATTTGACAAACTGAATGTATATTGAACAAAAGTTTACGTTTTCTTTACAAACAAATAATTTAATTTTCTCATAGTGATTGAAAAATAGAATGATGCATTTTACATATTAGACAAAACTTCAAAATTAATATCCTGAAAAAGCCTTTCTCAAAGGATGGAAAATAATCATTGTAGCCTGATGTGGTGGTTTGACTGTGTGTCCCCCATAGGCTCTAGGTATTCAGATGTTCGTCTGCAGTTGGTGGCGCTGTTTTTGGAGGTCTTGGGGTGTATGGCCATGCTGCAGGAAGTGTGTCACTGGGGGCAGGCTTAGTGAGCTTAACAAGCCTCGTGGTCTACAGTTGCTTCCTCTCTGCTTCCTGTGCTCTTTGCGAGATGTGACCCTTGGTTTACTGCTCCAGATCCAGCTGCCACACTTCCCGCCACAATGGACTCTAATTCCCTGGAACCGCCAATCGTAAGCTCAGATAAACTCTTCCTTTTATAAGTTCCTTGGTCATGGTGCTTTATCACAGCAACAGAAAAGTGACTAATACAGTTATTGGTCCCGAGAGTGGGGTGTTGGCTGTGAAGAACCTGACCGTGTGTATGTTTGGAGAAGTGTGGAAGACTTTGGAACTTTGGGCTGGAAAAGCTGTTGACTATTGTAAGCAGAGCTTAAAGGGCCATTCTAGTGGAGGCCTGGAAGAAAGCATGGCTGCAAAAGATGTGGTTCCAGGGGAAAATAAATACTTAGGCAGCAACCGGGTTATTTTGATAAAGAGTCTGACAGCAGTTTGCCCACAGCCCAAATGCTTGCCTGATGCTAAGTTGAATGGTGCTTTATCACAGCAACAGAAAAGTGACTAATACAGTTATTGGTACCAGGATTGGGGTGTTGGCTGTGAAGAACCTGACCATGTGTATGTTTGGAGAAGTGTGGAAGACTTTGGAACTTTGGGCTGGAAAGGCTGTTGACTATTGTAAGCAGAGCTTAAAGGGCCATTCTAATGGAGGCCTGGAAGAAAGCATGGCTGCAAAAGATGTGGTTCCAGGGGAAAATAAAGACTTAGGCAGCAACCGGATGTTTTGATAAAGAGTCTGGCAGCAGTTTGCCCACAGCCCAAATGCTTGCCTGATGCTAAGTTGAAAAGTGGTGAACTAATGTCTTTGGCGGAGGATATTTCAAGACAGCCTAGTGTGGAAATGGTGGCGTGACTTTTAATGGTGAATATTGTGCAGATCTACAGTGAAGAAGAGCAGATGTGGCAGAAATAAATGCAGAATGTACAGTTTGGATCTGATAACTGCACTAGGAAGATTAAAGGTTGGGTCAAGGCTTGTGAAGGAGAGTTTCCTTTTGATAAGGAGATTAAAGTGCTTAAGGAAGGGCCTGGAGATTTACAAGTTAACAAAAGAATCAGTACCTTCAGGGCAAGACCACACCCAGCTAATCCTCCAGCAAGTCCAGAGCAGAGAAAAGTTGCAAATGTGGTTGAAATGGCCAGGGTCTATCCGAACTTGCAGCCACATTCTGCAATTTCATTCACGTGGTGCTGGCTTTAGAGGCATGAAGTTCGCAAGAGTGAAGGGGTCATCAGTTCTTCCTCCACGGTTTCAGAGAGCCAAAGAGGCCAGGCAGAGTGCAGCAGGGGTGTCCCTAAATAAAAAAGGCCCTGATAGGCCATTGCGTGAAGCTGTGAATGTGAAGCCTGGTAGGTATTGGAGGTATTGGAGACCCCAAGAAGACATTCGAGATGTCAGACCTATGAGATATTTGCCAAGGAGAGCTGCATACAGGGAGTGGTACCGGCCTAAGAAAGAGATGTATGTCACAAGCAAAGCTGGAAGAGCTGAGCCATCTAAGCCCTTTGAAAGTCAAGTCCCAAAAGTTGCATGTGGAGCTACTGGACTTGGTGTTTGCCCTGCTGGTTTTCTGTCTTGTTTTGGTCCAGTATTTCCTCACTATGCCTCTATTCCTCCCTTTTGGAATGGGAATGTGTATTCAGTTCCACTGTACATTGGGAGTATGTAATTTGTGTTTTGATTTTACAGGAGCTTACAGTTTAAGAGATTGGCCTGAGTCTCAGAGGAGACTTTGGACTGTGGACTTTTGAATGGCATTGAGACTGGTAAAGACTGTAGGGACTTTTAAGGTTGGACTAAATGCATTTTGCATTTAATATGGTCAGGAGCCTATGGGGGCCAGGGAGTGAATGTGGTGGTTTGAATGTGTGTCCCCCATAGGCTCTAGGTATTCAGATGTTCGTCTCCAGTTGGTGGCGCTGTTTTTGGAGGTCTTGGGGTGTGTGGCCATGCTGCAGGAAGTGTGTCACAGGGGGCAGGCTTAGTGAGCTTAGCAAGCCTTGTGGTCTACAGTTGCTTCCTCTCTGCTTCCTGTGCTCTTTGCAAGATGTGACCCTCAGTTTACTGCTGCAGATCCAGCCGCCACGCCTCCCGCCACAATGGACTCTAATTCCCTGGAACCGTCAATCATAAGCTCAAATAAACTCTTCCTTTTATAAGTTCTTGGTCATGGTGCTTTACCACAGCAACAGAAAAGTGACTAATACACCTGATGATATGAATCATAATGATTATAATGAAATAATATTATAGCTAGTAAAATTATTGGATTGACAAAGAAAAAGATATATTACTTTTTTATTGTTATTAAACTTTTTCCATAAGTCATACATCATTTCTAAGTCAAATCTAGAGTCTCTTCCCTTTCCATGCGCCCCCAACCCGAGTCCCTGCACTCTACCCTACATGTCCTACATCTTTTTCTGAGTCTTTCCAGAGATTTTTTTTCTTTCAGTTCTTTTGTTGTTGTTCTCTCCAACTTGTATTGCTACAGTATATATACATATATATAGTTATATACATAGTTTTATATATATATATATGAATATATATACATACATAGATACACATATCACTTGAATTGGAGGACGTTTTTTCCCTAAAAGATGTCATGTTTTCCTTAACCTCCTTGGCAATCACCAAAATACCATCAATCCTGCACTTTGCTCCACATTGGAGTCTTTCCTTCCATGGTCCCTGAAATGAAGTCCAGTAAGCACGCATCCTGTCTTGATACCCCTGTACTGGCCTCCATGATACAGCCCAGGTAGTCCAACAACTGCAGTTTATATTCTGACGAGGCTGAAATCTCCTTAGCTGTTTAGTCCACAAGCTGGTTATCTCAGTAGTCCCCATCTGGCATTGAAGGTTTGGAGGATCTTGGATAGACATGAGTCTTCAATCCATATTGAAAGGTTAAAAAGCTGTGTCCCATGTCTTTGAGGAGTGCCAAAAAGGATAGCAGCTGCAGGGTAGATGCACTTGCCAGTGAGAGATATATTACATTTTAGAACATATGGTATGCTTATCTATGAAGAAAATCCAAAATACACTGATCCTTTTCATTAGCAAACAACTTGTACACTTTTGGCAAATTTATTGAGTACTAAATCTACATGCAAAATAATTTAAATCTTATATAACAAAGAATAAAATTATCTAAAATCTGTGTAAGATTATTATGTAAAATAAGCCTGAGTGCTTTGCACACCCCTCCTGCCCAGTGGAGGTATGGACACCCTTCCTGCCCCATGGAGGCATGGTATCACCCAGAAATGTCCAACCGTCCAGTTCCAGAACACAGTGTGGCCAGAGTTAGACAAGCAGACAGTAGGCCAACAGGATACTGGTGTGTAAGCCAAATTAGCAACAGAAACCTGGTCTCCCTCCGTGGTGCAGAGGATTTAACAGGCACAGTATTAGTGATTGTAGTCTGGGCAGCCAACATTGAGGCACCAGAATCCAAAGAAACAATTAAAGAAACAAATACACATGCCAAAGACACAAATAAAAAAACAACATGGAAAAAGCTCATAATAAATACACAATGAACTCTACCAACCCTACAGAAGATTTCTACAAGGTCCCTAGAAGGAAAACAAGACATGGAAATCAGAAAAATAATTGTAGACATATTCAAAGAAATCAAATAATATAAAGAACAAATTGGAGAACTAAAGGGAGAAAATGAAAAACTCAAGGACCTAGAAGGAGACAATGATAAATGTTGGAAAGAACTAAAGGGAGAAAATGACAAACTCTGAAAGGAACTGGAAATGCTGAAAAGATCCCAGGCTGAAATGAGAAAAGAAACTGGCGAATGAACCAAGGAGCTACAAGATGAAAATGACAGGTTCCAGAAGGAAGTGGAAATACTGAAGAAATCACAGGATGAAATGAAAAAGGAAATTGAACGTTCATCCAATCAAGCATTGGGCTTTCAACTAAAGCCCACTTTCTATCCTTTTTAAAGAGACATTTATCAAGAGCTGAGCATGGTGGTGCACGCCTTTAATCCCAGCACTCGGGAGGCAGAGGCAGGTGGATCTCTGTGAGTTCAAGGCCAGTCTGGTCTACAGAGCAAGCTCCAGGCCAGCTGGGACTAAAGGGAGACCCTGTCTCAAAAATACCAAAAAATGGAGACATTTATCAAAACTCAAATGCAGAGAAAGACTATACTTATTCTTTCTGTGAGTAAAATACTTTATTATCTTCTCACTTCTCCTAGTTCTAATTCATAATTGGCCTTCAATAATTTTTCTAGCATTTATTGGATTTGAAATTGTTCTTCCTGCTTATTTTCTTATTGAACCTCCATGCAACAAGTGAGACAGATTCATCTCTATTGTCGACTTGATGGGAATTAGAATCAACCTAAGAGATAAATCTTTGAAATTTCTGTGAAATTATTTCCCAGGGGATTATCTGAGTGGGGAGGACCCACCTTTAAAATACGTGCGGCTTTCCATCAGGCAGCCTGGATATAAAGAAATCTGAGGCAAAGTACTCCCACCTGCTGGTTTCATTGGGACTGTTGAGACACCCACCTTCTTGCAGGAACAGCTACTGGGATGTGCCTCTCCAGTACATGGATACTCATCATTGGGCAACCCATTTTTACTTATTTACACCAATGTAATAAATCCTCTTTTTATAATACATATACATTGATACAGTGTCTTTGTACATCCATCCCTCATAAAGGTTCCTCTGTACTCACTTCATAGATGAGACATTGAACAGTTGAAGCCAGGGATAAAAATAAATGTTCTCACAAAGAGTAATGAATGCAAGGGTAAGCACTGATGAGAGTATTCCAAAGTATTCATTCCATTTCAAAACTAGCATTGAAAGTTTGCCTGAGTTTCCTGCCTGCAGGTTTTGGATCAAAGATTGCAATACTTAGCTGCCTGAGTCTGAGCTTGCTGGCTGCTCCATAGATTTTGGAAAAGTTACTCCCCACAATTATATGCTCTTAAAAATAATTCCTTATATAATGTTTATAGCTATAGGTCTACATATACATATGATTGCAATTCTAGACACATACATTAGTATAGATGGGTACATTTTCTATCAGTTCTGTTTGTAAGGGGGACCAACTACAGTAGCACTGAAGAAACCTTACTTGGATAAACAGGCAATGGATATTATGTAGAAAACAGAATGAAATCCAATTTTGTCTACTGATGTCTACAATAATATATGACTTACATTGCTAAGCTGCAGTGCTCTATAGCCTATGAGGAAAACAAAAGAGCTGATTGCAGAAGCAGGGAATCCAGATAGCAGGAAGCACTGCAGCAGGAAGAAACAAGATCCAGGACCAGAGGAACTTGTCTCAATCAGAGGTCAAATTGGAAATATGCCAAATATAAGGATTACTAGACATGTAAGAGAAATGTGACATTTATTAAGGAAGAAGCTATCAAATCTCTGATGAGAAGCTGGAATCTGTGGTCAGCAACTTTAGATACCATGAGTCCTCCATTGTAATTAGAGTTTCTATAATAAGAATCATGGATGAGAGAGAATGTAGGTGAAAAAAAATTTGAAACTTGGTTTCCTTGTAGCCCCAGCTGACCTGAGATTTGTTATATAAGCCAGGCTGGCTTCAGTCTCACAGAGCTCTGTCTGCTTCTGCCTCCCAAGAGCTAGGATTAAAGGTGTGAGTCACCAATGCTCAGAAGTTGAACATTTTTAAAGAGAGCACCAGACACTGTCAATCCAAGGAGTAGAACAGTAGAGACACTCTTGATTGTCCTAGATAGCTCAAAATAACTATTTGATTTTGAAATCGAAGCACCCAAGGGAGCTGTGTGGTAATAAAGTGCCAGATGGAAAACTGCTTCATTCATATAGAGAACTGAAGTAAGGTTAGCTTCAGCAGTATGAGTGGATTTCCTTTCACTAGCAAGACAAGATAGAGGGCAGTCCAATTAGCTTGTGTGCATCCCTTTCCTGAACCTACCATACACAGAATCTGCTCCCTCAGAGTTTGAAAGGCTGGAATCTAGGGCATGCCTGAGAAACATAAACGTATCGGCTTAAGCAGAATAAATTATGAGCTAAACGAGATACATGAGATAATTAGCTTACAATAAGAAAAGATGAAATTTAGCTCATGGTTTTGGAGAATCCAGTCCATGATCAGTGGCTCTATTTCTTTAGACATTTGGCTGCAAAGCATACCATGGCAGTAACCTATAGAGCAAATGTTCCCCTCATGGCTAACAGTCAAAGAAAACAGGAAGAGAATATGATTCCATAGCTCATCATGAAGGCATGACTTCAGTGACCTGAGACTCTATCCTCCATTTCTAAAGGTTCCCAGTGCCTCAGAATAGTATCTCCTAGGGGACTAGGCATTTAACACAGGTGTCTAAGGGATACACATTCCCAAATGAGAGACAAATAAAGCAGGAAATGTTATCCCTATCCAAGATAAGAAGTCCTTCCCAGGCTATGTGGCTTCTCTGTGTGTTAATAAGGAAATGTTCTCTGTTCAAGTTGGGTGTCAGTGTAAACACTAGAGGATATTATTTTTATAATAATCTCTAGTTGAAATATTGTTGAGCAAGCACAGCATGAAGAGTTTCTGAAGTGAGGACAGACCATCTGCCCTTCTTGGTTTTAGCTGTCTTTCATCTCTGCTTCCTTGAAACCTAACATGTATCCTCGTATCTTACAGATGCTCTGAAGCCTTATGGGGGGGGGCAAATAAGTAAAATAAGCAAAAGAATAGAAAAGATTTTAGTGCAAGGGTATTTCAGTAAACATTTGAATATCAGAGACCATAAAAACATGAGTATTGATTGAAGAAGTATTTGTTAATCAGGCAGATGGCCCAGGTTCTAGATAAAGCCCCGTACAAGGCCGCCAGTTAAGAGACGAGAAAGGAGCTTGAATTCACATAGCAATAAAGATGGAAAGGAAATTTTCAGGGCATCGTAAATGTCATGAATTTTCTTCAGCCTCCTTTAGCGGACTTCCACTTCTCTTAGGGAACGTTGTTGGAGATCTCCTGGTCGCAGAATGTTTCCCCTCCTATGAATAGTGCATTTTATACTACTCATTCTCTCCTATAGCACAGCCCATCTGCCTGTTTTAGGGTAGAATTGGAGCTGTGTGAAATAGTTCACTTTCATATACTATTGTGGTTAAAATTGAGGCAGGGTCACCTAAGTTGGTGATGTTAATAAAAAATCTGGTGGACTGGAGAGACAGCCTAGCAGTTAAGAGCACCAACAGCTCTTGCAGAGGACCCAGGTTCAATCCCCAGCACCCACTTGGTGGCTAAGAACTCTGTAACTCCAATTCCAGGAGAACTCCAGTTCCAGGGGAATCCGAGACCCTCTTCTGACCTCAGTGGCATTGCACGACACGGGTGCACAAACCTACATGCAGACAGTACATTCATACACATACAAAAATAAATATATATATATACATATATATATAATATACTAATATATTTCTATATATATATAATTTTGTATATATATATATACAAAATTATCCTTCCTGCCTAGTTAATTTCATGAACATATTTCAATTTTTATCTTTCCTCTAACATGATTGAGGAGACTCCACGTTTATTATTTCATTTTATTCCATAAATAGAAAGAGAAACTGAGGTGAGAAAATCACTCTGAAACTCAAACAAGATGTGTGCCTAATGAGAAAGAAGGGAACAACACTGAAGGACGTGATGGACAGATGAGCGAACAGACAACACCAGCCAGGCTTGTCTCATGCTGGCTTAGCAATTTGAATTTATTCCATCCATGAATATAATTACTAAATTATAACCTGACTTTAAAAAATGTAAGATTGGGGCTGGAGAGATAGCCTAGCGGTTAAGAACACTGACTGCTCTTGCAGAGGACCCAGTTTCGATCCCCAGCACCCACATGGTGGCTGGGACCCGTCTTTAACTCCAGTTCCAGGGAAATCCGACTCCCTCTTCTGACCTCCGTGGCATTGCACGATACGGGTGCACAAACCTGCATGCAGACAGTACATTCATACACATACAAAAATAAATAAAAAATAAAAAAAAGTGAAATTGGACACGTTGTGCCAATAAGATCACTTTAGTCATCATAACAGAACTTCTAAATCAAAAGTTCAGGCATTCTGTGACTAATTATAAAAACCCACAAAAGCGACTTTTACAATTAAGATATAACTTAAAAATAATTAGAAAAAAAGCAGAGTTTTCAAGAAGAAAGTAACCAAACTTATTCAGATATATTTATTTAAAAAATGGAATATAAGTTCATTTGTAAAATTCAATTGTACCTCTACATACTGGAAAAAAAGGAAAAATAATTATTATACATAATATATACTAATAGATGACCTTCTTAGAAACAAATTTAATACAGTGTATAGCAGTTTAGAGTGAGAACTTTAAGAAAGGAAAAAGAAGCAGAGCTCAAGGAAATGAAGAGATATACAATCTAAATGAATTAATAGTCAATAATGTTTGCAAAGTTAGGAAAATCTCAACTTTTCTATAAAGACAAGTAACAATATGGAAATACCAGGGAATAGTAAAATACCTTTTTCTTAATTATTTATTGTGAATTTCATACAATATTTCTTCATCAAGTTTAGACCTCCTCCCCCATCCATGCCTCTCAGAGCTCATGCATTCTGCTATATATATTAAGTCCTGTCTTGCATCTTTTTCTCAGTCTTTTTTAACTTTTTTTTCGATTCAGAAGTTTACTGTTTTGGTACCCTCTTCTGACTTATAGGTCACTGTATGACATGGATGCACTTACACACATACAGGAAGTACACTCATATACATAAAATAAAATCTAAAATGATAAAAGAAATGATTTTTTAAAAAGATTCCCATATCTTCCATGAGTGGTTTTCATCCAGATCCAGGGGTGGTCCTATATATTTTGGGTAGTTTTTTTCTCTTTTGCCTTAAATTAGTTAGAATATCTTTCTATTTTACATTTCTAATGAACCCTAACTGAAAGAGTTAGCAATATTTTTTACTCTGTGTATAAACTGTTGGGCTGCTTCTAAAAATGGACCATTTTTAACATATGGAATAGGTTTTCAAAATTGTACTTGTGATGTAATAATAAAAAGTCTCACTCAAAGTTTTTAAAAAATAGTAAAATAATCAGAAAAATAAAGTGTGATTAACAGTCCCTAACTGTTAGATTTCAGATATATCAGAGAACTGCATTAATAAGACTAGTAATAGTATAGTCTTTATTAATAACTATTTTAATATATATTTAATATAACTATAATTAGTTTATTATTTATTAATATATAATGAAGTGAAGTTAGTTCAAAGACATGTAGACAAATGGAATAGAAAACTGAGCACACAAAACATTCACACATGTAAGATTAAGCAGTTTTTGACAGGGACCCAGAATGTATTTTTGGAAGTTGATCTAAAAAAATTCTGTAAATATTCTTTAAAGAATCATTATTATTTAAAAACTGGGACACAGAAAGCTATAGGAGGCAAAGTTTTCCTAGATACATTTTTTAAAAGCACAAGTTATTAAAAATAGAAAGGAGGATTTAGTAAAGAATAAAGAATTTCTGTTTGCAAAAGGTCTTCTAAAGAAAACGGCAATCACAAGCTAGAAGAGAACTGCACCTGTGATACACAACACAGGAAACAATATAAAATCTGAGGTGTTAAAACAAAGGCAATACAAAAAACAGTAACTCAGACTAAAAAAAAGCATACACACAGGTGGGTGAAAACTGCTTAAATGTGTCATTATTTATCATATATATATATATATATATATATATATAATGCATTTTTTCAGACACAGTATTTTTTATAAACTTTTTTTTAATTTAATTTTTTTTATTGATGCTTTGTGCATTTCGTACATCATTTTCCAATTCAGATCAGGCATTTTTCCCTTTCCCTTCCCCCCCCCCCCCACCACCAATCAGATCTTGTATTCTGCCCTACTGTCTTGCATTCTTTCTCTGTTTGTTTTTTTTTTTTCCTTTTTTCAGCTATAAGTGATAATCCATGAGTATAAGATCCTTCGTCGCAAAACCAATCTACAGCTGTTGTGCCCAAACCCCCACGTCCCACCATTCAGTGCGGGGGGGTGACAGGTTTGTTTGTTCAATCAAGTTGATTAGATGAGTTTCCAGACTACATCGCTTGTAGTTTCTTTGCCCACGTTCACCCCACATCGCCAGCCTTTACATTCTACACGTCCCTCCTCTCTCCGCAGGTTGTTCCTAGCTTGAAAAGGGCCACAGGTGGATGAGAAAGTAAAACAGTCCACTCTCTCTGGAGCGTTTGACTTGGACCTCTGGTCAATTCTTTTGAAGTGCACTCATGTCTTGCTATGCCAGCAGAGGCCAAAGAGGGTCTAGATTCCCTGGAACTGGAGCTACTATGGTTGTTAGCCACTCTATGTGCTAGGAACCAAACCCAGGTCCTCTCAAAGGCACTCATCTCTCAGTATTATTGTAATTTCTGTCATCATAAGTCACCAGGTATTTCACGTTTTCACAGCAAGTGTTCATTACAAATGTGTTAAGGAGATACTTTAACTCTGGTTTTTTTTTTTTGATTTGTTAAAAATACACTATTTTGTTTTCCGTTTCTGTTTTGTTTTTTTAGACAGAATCTCANTGAGATTCTGTCTAAAAAAACAAAACAGAAACGGAAAACAAAATAGTGTATTTTTAACAAATCAAAAAAAAAAAACCAGAGTTAAAGTTTCTCCTTACACAATTTGTAATTGACACACTTGCTGTGAAAACGTGAAATACCTGGTGACTTATGATGACAGAAATTACAATAATACTGAGAGATGAGTGCCTTTGAGAGGACCTGGTTTGGTTCCTAGCACATTAGAGTGGCTAACAATCCAATAGTAGCTCAGTTCCAGGGAAATCTAGACACCTCTTGCCTCTGCTGGCATAGCAGACAGAGTGCCACTTTGCAAAAGATTGACCAGAGGCCAAGTCAACACGCTCCAGAGAGAGTGGACTGTTTTACTTTCTCATCCACCTTAGTGGGCCCTTTTCAAGACCGTAGGGAAGCAATCCTGCGGAGGAGTGGAGGGGATGGTAGAATGTAAAAGAGGCTGTGCGATTGGGGTGAACAGGTGGCAAAAACTAACAAGACGATGTAGTCTGGAAACTAACATCTAATCAACTTGATTGAACAAACACAACTGTCACCCCCCCAGCTGAATGGTGGCGACTAGTTGGGGGTTTGGGCACAACGAGCTGTAGATTGGTTGTGCACTGAAGGATGCTTATACTCATGGAGTTATCAGCTTAAGTGTAAAAAGGAAAAAAAAAAACAAACAGAGAGTAAGTCAAGACAGTTATGGCAGAATACAGGATCTGATGGTGTGGGGGGATGAGTGTCCAGACTACATCGCTGTAGTTTCACCGTTCACCCCAATCGCAGCCTTTACATTCTACCACGCCCCCTCTTCCGCAGGTTGTTCCCTAGGCTTAGAAAAGGGCCACAGGTGGATGAGAAGTAAAACAGTCCACTCTCTCTGGAGCTGTTGACTTGGACTCTGGTCAATTCTTTTGAAAGTGCACTCATGTCTTGCTATGCCAGCAGAGGCCAAAAGAAGGTGCTAGATTCCCTGGAACTGGAGCTACTAGTGGTTGTTAGCCACTCTATGTGCTAGGAACCAAACCCAGGTCCTCTCAAAGGCACTCATCTCTCAGTATTATTGTAATTTCTGTCATCATAAGTCACCAGGTATTTCACGTTTTCACAGCAAGTGTCCATTACAAATTGTGTTAAGGAGAACTTTAACTGGATTTTTAAAAAAATCTATTGTTTTGTTTTGTTTTGTTTTTCTAGGAAAGAATCCCAGAGAAAAAAATATTGTCAGGGATACAGGGGACTATCACAAAGTACAGTAAATTCTTAATACTTTGAGCAAAGAATCAAGACAAATTACTTAAACTTCACTAGGAGACTCATCCAAGTTCTTTAAAAGTTTATGGTAGTAAGATAGAGGCACTATTTCAAAATTTGACTAAATACTATTCTTAAATATTCAATAAGAAAATTCTCAAGAAATTAAACTACTATAGATTATAAACTTCAACTGATCAGCCTAATTAAGAAAGTGAACTTCAACTGATCAGCCTAATTAAGAAAGTGACCAACATAAAGTATAAGGAATTCAGAAAGCATTTTGATATTTGAGTAAATTACTGCCTTCAAAGAAAAGGTGCTCAAGAGATTGAACCAATTCAGTCCTCCACTTCAGTGTGAGAGTCAGCACTTCCTAAAGATTTTCAGTACAGATCTTCAGGGTCCCTCATACTTCCCTGATAAGTTCTCCAATTCCTTCAAAGAAGATAGAATCCTATATTATGGAACAAGGAAATTTAATACTATACGGTTTGATAAATTACTGAATCATGTTATAGCACAGATAGCAGTCAGCCCAGGGTGTGTGTAGTCTCTGAGGCACATGGAATTTTAAAGTTTTAGTGAGGACTAGGGATCCAGTATTCACTGACATTTTGTAAGACTGACATCACGATTTTCTTTTTTTTTTTTTAATTTTTTTTTATTAATTTTATTTATTTCTGTATGTGTATGAATGTACTGTCTGCATGCAGGTTTGTGCACCCGTGTCGTGCAATGCCGCGGAGGTCAGAAGCCGGCCTCGGATTCCCCTGGAACTGGAGTTCTCCTGGAATTGGAGTTTCAGACGGTTCTCAGCCGCCATGTGGGTGCTGGGGATCGAACCCGGGTCCTCTGTAAGAGGGGTCGGCGCTCTTAACCGCTAGGCCATCTCTCCAGCCCCACGATTTTCTTTTTCATTCAGGTAAAGTGGTGCGTTTGGTTGCTAATTCTTCTGCCACTATGTCTAATGAATGCTTATCATGCTTTTAGATACTGATTGCCTTCCGAGCCTCCCTTCAATGGCATGTCAAGCAAAATTACAGTGGCAATGTAGCAAAGCTAATTAGGCCACACTGACCTTAGCAGTAGGAGATTCTCACAGATCTGAGGCCAAGCTTGTTGGAATGTTGAAAATGAAACCAGAGTAGAAAAATATTTTTATTTATTACCAACCCTTTGAAAATAAGCTATTTGCTTCAAATGACAAGAATTTAGTGAACCCTGTATCAAATGGTTGCATTCAGAAAAGACACAAGAGGGCAATCTTTGAAACACACTTTTATTTCACTCAGCAGCTCTCTCAATTTGAATATGCATCCCATATGTTAAAAATGTGTCAATCATGCAAGTGAAATGATCTTAATATAAATAGTTTAAAGGAAAACTAGAATACAAAATAGAGTCTTAAGCTTTTTTTTTTTTTTTTTGCAAGAGTCAGTGTTCACTAATATTGTGTGTTAGAAAGAAATTCAAGATTTTGCTTCAGAGCATATATTGTCTGATTCATATAAACCAGTGACAGAAAAACCACCATACAGTGAGCAATTCATTCAGGTGGGGATACTCGGTCAAGGCAACACTGGTAGTTTTTGGTTTCCTAATGTGTCTTTATGGTTCATTTATTGCTATATTCACTGCTATAAGATGTTTGGTGTTCTAGCTTAAGACATATTTAGGAACTCTTGTGTTATTTCTTGACTTTCTTAAGTAAAGTCAAATTAGTAGTTCCCATTTCTTCCAGGAGTGATCACAATAGGTATTATAATAGAAATGTATGAAATAAAATGCAATAATAGCTCTACCATTTAAAGCATTATTTGTACATACATATTTCAACATATGATATCTAAAAATATATGAATATATAGAGATGATTGCATCAATATAAACATCTAATATTTTTTTTTTTTGGTCTTTTTTTGAGACAGGGTCTCCCTTTAGCTCCAGCTGTCCTGGAACTCGCTCTGTAGAGCGAGTCTGTAGCCAGGCATAAGAGGCAGTCATGGGGCTGGAGAGATGGCCTAGCGACTAAGAGCGCCGACTGCTCTTAAAGAGGACCGGGGTTCGATCCCCAGCACCCACATGGCGGCCGAGAACCGTCTGAAATTCCAATTCCAGGAGAACTCCAGTTCCAGGGGAATCCGAGATCCTCTTCTAACTTCCGCAGCATTGCACGACACTGGTGCACAAACTTGCATGCAGACAGTACATTGATACACATACAGAAATAAATGCCGGGCGTGTTGACGCATGCCTTTAATCCTAGCACTTGGGAGGCAGAGGCACGCGGATCTCTGTGAGTTCGAGGCCAGCCTGGTCTACAGAGTGAGTTCCAGGACAGCCAGAGCGACAGGGAGACCCTGTCTCAAAAAGACCAAAAAAAAAAAAAAAAAAAAAAGAGGCAGTCATACAAGAGATCCTGTCTCAACAAAGTGGAAGGTAAGAACAAATAACCAAGGTTGTCTTCTGATATCTGCACACACATATGGCATATATGTGCTTGAAGTAACATGCACACACACATGAACATGCACACAGATCTAAACACACAGATTTTTTTAAAGCAAGCAACATGAAAGGGATAAAAGAGAAAAAAATCAGGAATATGTATTCTGAAATCATTCCATATATAAAAGTAATAACACTAGTCAAATAAGTGTCTAATAATAGAATAAATCTATTGGTATAAAAGAAGCATTTGACACTTAATGCAAGCCTCAATAGAGATAGTAATATATAAACTACAAAAATATCGTTAACAGATCTGGAACTCTAATTGCCTTTGACTATAAGAAAAAGCTTCTCTGATGAGAGTTTAGAGATGCAATGATCTATGAGTGTAGTAATAAACAATTAGGAGCTGCTTTAATACTATGCTTATTTAGTAGACTATTAATATCAGGTTCTCCCATAGACCCCAGGACTTAACAATCCACAGATTCTTGGCCATGGCCAAGGCACTAGGTATGGGTTCCACCTTGTGGAATGGGCCTTAAAATCAATTGGGTGTTTGGTTACTGCCATAACATCAGTGTCATTATTGCACTACTGGACATATTTCTCTACGCCAGTAGTTATTAAAGCTTTCATGGGTCACAACTGGGCAATACAGAGAATCACTTTTTTCCTTTCAGTAGCACACATAACACCTGCTAGCACTATGGAATTGAGGCAGGGGAATGATTTTTCCAGGTCAACACTCACCGATTTCTCCATGATTTCTAACTCATGTATGTGATTTCATTAGCAATCAGGTCTTACTGCCAAATTCTGGAGGAAAACCAAGAGGAATAGCAATACTGTGTAATGTCTGGGGTTTACGGAATCCCACCGGCCAACAATTCTAAGAGAGGTAACCTATTCTTGATACTGGGGTTTTTATTTGCTAGAATGAGGTCGCTAGTTGGGGTAGTGTCCTCTTGTTATTGGGTAAATTCACTTAAACTATAGATGCATCAATTTTAGAGAGCTTCTATAGTAGTAAGCTTCCATATGCTTTTAAAGATTTTTAGTGTTAGCTATCCATCTCTACATGCCCTCCTCTATACTCCTCACTCATCCCCTGTCACATTTAATACTTCCTGTTCAATTATTCCCTTCCCCCTTTGTACAATTGTATTCTACCACCCTTCCACTGAAAACTTCTCCTCTCCAATACTTCCTTACTAACTTCCTAACCTTGGGGGTATTCCAAATGAAACACATATATTTAAAGTTTCAAAGCAACCATCTACATCCGAGAAGGAAAGTGGGCTGCTTGTCTGAGTCTGGGTTATCTCATTCGGAATGTTGATTTCCAGTTCCATGCATTTATTTGCAAATTCTATAACACCATTTTCTTAAGAGCTGAATAATAGTCCAGTGTGTAATGGGCCACATTTTACTTACCCATTCGTTGAAATATATCATATGAAATTCTCGAATAATTATTGAAAATATTTTTAAAATCATGAACAATAGTTAAGTGTTATGTATAATTCAAATTTATAGCTTTAGCAACACAAATTTCTACAAATTATGTTGATATGTTTCCCACAACTCTTACAATTGGTCGCGTATTTCTGCTGATTAAACTCTCAGTATCTTTCCATGAGAGCTATACTTGGCTTAAGGAGGAATATTAGGTTCAAAATGTCTTTTGTGTAAATCTAAGTCTTCTTCCCATCAATCTTCTCAAATCCTTTTGTAATATCATTTTCAGGAACTCCTACAGGAAGGGAGAGTACAATTTCCAAGCCACTTACCACGACTTGCCTTCAGTGTCTAACATTAGCTGGAGAGGGCTGGGTTTTCCTTTACTCAGAGCTTTGGCCAACTGTCACAGTAAAATGTCACTGGAAGCTCAGTGGCTGCAGAGTCAATGCGTGCTGAAGGCCGCACCCAACCAGTTATCCCAAGCAAAATTCAACAAACGCTTAGCCACAGAGCCAGCTTAGTGAAAATATGCTTGATGAAAGATGCATGTGAAGTCGCACAAGTCCAAAAGAAACAAACCAAGCCAATCGGTTAATTGTAAATTAACAGATATCCAATCAATGCCCATCACTTAACATAATCAAACTCGAAGTTCTTTCCAATGGACAAAGTCAATCATCTTCTGATGCACCCAGACCTACTTTCCCTCTATTATCCCACACTCAAGTAAAAAGAAAGAAGCAACATCTTCGTATTAAAGCTCTAAACTGATAGGTTACTCTCCCAAAACCTCAGAATGTAAATTACAATTTCCCAATCTGTATCACACAGTAGAAATGACAGAACTGAGGTCAGGGTTTATCTCCAGAAAAAAAGACTGCTTAGCCTTCAGCAGACATTGAAATCTAAGGCCTACTGAGATTCAGAAAATGTCTTTGATTCCAGGTGCCCAGCTTTTAAAATTGCTTTCGTCCCTTGTTGTCCTCCATTCTGGACTCTTTTGGAAGTTCTTTTTTTCTTCAGTACTGCCAAGCTATCTGAGATTTTGATGACACTGGACTTGCTCTGGAATATGTAGGAGGATGGATTTCAGTTACTTGTTCTGACTCATTATGTGGAGGGCAGAGCCCTGAAGCTCTTTGAGGAGGACATGCATACCCTCTAGAAAAATTAGTCAGATTTCCCTCTCTTCACTTAGTCTTCAGTGTCATAGACTCTATACCGCACTGGAGGGGATCCTGTAGGAAAGCATAAGCAGGTGGATGGAGATCCCTGCTCTGAATCAGCTCTTCATCTTCAGTCTAGAATCGTCTTCATTTGTGTGCTACTCTCCAGGTTCTGCTATATTTATCTTATTACTTAGTCATGAAAATTATGAAACAATATTCATGAGTGTTTGAACTGTAATAGGGAGTTCATGACTTACTGCAATTTAGTTTCTGTTTTTATTTGTGTCCTCACTTCTCATATGAGTCACAAGCAAACCAAAACCAAGCATAATTCTGGTAGGCATCTGATCCCTTTGGTATGGTAATAGTGATCTTTTCAACTTTCCATATTCTGAGGAGAAACTGGAATCAGCCTTCATGGATTTTTGCATTATCGCCAGTGCTCAGCTAGCAGCTGCTACTTCAGAATATCCATGTGGAAATAACCCTCTGAGAGTTCTCTCCTCAGCTTACTCTCTAAATAAGACATCTAACATCCTGCATTCACACTTTACATCAGAATGCCTAAGAGGTCTCTCTCTCTATAGGATAAAATATGTTGCAACAGATGGAGACAATTACAAAGTTGCACACGCAACTGGTCAAGTGCAGAAAACAAGTTCATGTAAGGTGCCCAGCACCAAGTGCCAGGTCTACAATGCAACTTCTATATCCATGGCTCAAAGACCAGAAGAGAACAGGAGGCTGAATGAATATCAATGCATCCCTCAGCCCTCACCCATGAAGGGTCCCCATGCAGCAGATGGTGATCAACACAGAAAGGCACAACTGCACAAATTGCAGAGAATACGAGACTTATCCCAGAACAGGACACTTATGCCAAACCGCTGGCACCCAAGATTCAGGGACCATTGGGGAAGAGGGGACAGAAAGACTGTAAGAGCCAAAGACAATGGATGACTGCAGGAAACAGATTGTCCAGACAGATGGAATGTTACTCATATGAACTCACGGCAGTGATAACAGCATGCACAAGACTCATGCAAGCTCAAGCCAGACAAAACCCCAACACAGAAGAGGAAATGGCTGAGAAACTATTGGCAACAGATAGTGTCTTGGAGAGGGAGGTTGGTTTCTTTAAAAATGTGACACTGGGTAAGTTAAGAAGGCCTTAATATACATGAAATCTGGTGGCAGGGGTTGTGTAAGAGGGGTACAGATAATGGATTGGCTCTAAATATGACAAAAATATAGTATTGAATTTAAAAAGCTCAATAAAAATGTTTAAAAATAAAATAATGAAAATGAAGGTCTCTGGGAACAGAAAATGATAAAACTGCAGAGAGCCAGTCTGCCAGTGCACTGTGCTCGATGTGATGGACTGATGTGCTGTGTTCTCAACCTGTAATGCACTGTGTTCGATGTGATAGACTGACGTGCTGTGTTCTCAGCCTGTAATGCACTGTGTTCAATGTGATGGACTGATGTGCTGTGTTCTCAGCCTGTAATGCACTGTGTCCTATGTAATGGACTGATGTGCTGTGTTCTCAACCTGTAATGCACTGTGTTCGATGTGATGGAGTGATGTGCTGTGTTCTCAACCTGTAATGCACTGTGTTTGATGTGATGGACTGATGTGCTGTGTTCTCAGCCTGTAGGCTGAAAAAAACTCTCTTCTCTTAAATATGTAAAATATATAACAGGATATATTATATATTAATATATATGAACCAGAAATGTGAGGTTTAAATATCAATATTTAATTTTTATCAATATTTCTTCACCTAAACATTTAGTAAATTATCAAACTTGTATTCATATGGTAATATAGTCATGAAAAAATTGTCATATGACCAAACAAGTTTTGCAGAGCCCAGCAGTCTGAGGGGATATTTTACAGTTATATTATTGAGAAAGTGAGTAATTTAAAAGTCTTCTGGGAAGTAACCTAACCTCTGTGGATAATTACCCCAATTATGACTAACGTTTTAGAAGCATCTTGAATGATCTTCAGCCAATCTGGATGGTCCACTGCAACTCTTCCCCTGAACGGACTTGAACACACTGCACCTCCTCACTCCTTCTGCCTGTGATTTACTCCAGCTGTACTTTGTCCTTTACTCATTCTGTTTCAGTCATCCCAAGCATTTTCCTCTATTTTCAATTCAGCTCCAGTTCAGGTCAGCAGGCCTACAATAACACTGAGGCAATTGACATGGCCACAACTGACATTTTTTCTCAGAGCTGGTAAACAGAGCGAGTTCCAGGACAGCTGGGGCTACAGGGAGACCCTGTCTCGAAAAGACAAAAAAAAAAATACTGCAATGTTATATATATCTTAAGGGAATTATTAGACTAACTAACAGAAAATATCTGTACCATGTTGCATATTACTTTGTCGTTCTGAATATAGGATTCTGAACTAAGAAAATTATTCAATAAATTTAGAATAATATGCATAAAATATCTCTTATATCCTTGTCAGCAGTAGGAAAAATTGTATAAACCTTTGAGGACGTATTAGGAGAGCTTGAGGGGTTAAAATGGCAAAATTATCCAAAGGCATTAAAGGAACAATCATGATTACAATTCAAATTTTAAAAGCAAAATTTTCATCACAAAGAAATGTGCAGCATAGCATCCATATCATCATTGCATGTGGAGGAGAATATGCATAAATAAGGATAGAATTATGGCTGGTGTTTCAGTCATTATTCTTTGAAAATTACACAAAAAAACAAATGAGTCTGTTTTTATCATTGTATCTTACTGCAGACTTGCAAAGTGCAAGATAATGAATAGAAGGAAAACCATTAAATCAGAGAACAGCACTGACCTCCTGCTTACAGATGAGGAAGCTGACCTTCAAGACAAGGGGGCAGGGAGTAAAGAAAATATTCTGTATTAACCAAGTAACTTTGCCAATATCTGCCAGAGAAATGAGACAAGAAGCAGTCACAGTCCTTATTGACCTTCCAGGTACCTATGACACAGTGTAACTTTGAGGCCTCAAATAAAAATTGTAGTCTATCGTACCTGACAGGAAGCTTTGCACTTCCATTATGCATATAATATCTAATAGATCTTTTGAAATCATTACCTGTCAAGAGGGGAAAAGAAAGGCAGAGGGAAAACCTTGAAGAATAGAGTTTGTCAAGGGTCAAAGTAAATGGCAATATACTTTAATAAGCAATAATCTCTACATTATTTCCGGGTTGCCTAGACACTCAGTGGACTGTAGTATCAATTATTGACTTGCAGAATAGTTGCTTAGTGGCCTAAAATGCCCTTCTCAATGTATATCAGATCATCTGTGCCTTAACAAAGACGTCAATGTCATCACTACCTATGTAGGATGTAATTGGGAAGATGTATGTTTGAGTTAACAAACCTTAAGGTACATCACATGTGTATAGCATCCTTTATGTTTTATTTTATCTATATATTTTCCTACATGTTAATCATAAAACTGAGGAGGAATTTTGTGTTCTCTGGGTTTTATTCAGTCCATGGATAACTAAAACATGCTTGCCAATCACATAGCAAGATATAAGCACCCTGGAGTTAAAATTTTATTTGGTAACATTAAGGTGAGAGTAATTTTTTCAGATAGGTGGCTCTCTTTTTGCATAGCTGCGAAACCACAGGAACTAAATTTCATAAATATTCTTATATCAAAGCAAATAGAAAACAACTACTTAAGTTTTTCTCAAATATGCTAATATTAAAGCCTACTGGCTGAGCAACCACGTAAGAGAAAGGTGTGGGAGAAACGTCCCTGGGGTTCCTGCTTTCACTGGCATGGAGTACGGCAGTCTTTTCTGAGTGTCTGGCTCTCAGGTACCATGAGGTGCTAGTGGCGACCAGTAGTCTCTAAGGCTTTACTCCTCTCTTTCTGTTTGGAACCATCCAAGTATTTTCAAACAAACACATAAAGAAGTAAAGACACTGATAACCACTATAACATGATTAATAGCTCAGCAATTATTACAAGTGAGGATTTTACACTTTTACCATTGTGTATACAGAACAAGAGCTTCCCTCTGGCCCATACTACATAGACCTCCAAGACACGTGGAAAAAGTATCTTTGCTGCGAGTGTTCAATAGGCCTGAGGGAAAAGCACATCATTTACTATGACAAATATTCTTTAATTCTGACAATGAAAGAATTGAATCAAAAGAATTTGCTGGAGCTGTGCAGGTCAGTACAAGGCTTCAAATATCAAGGCATAGTATGTGGCCAAAAACAGGTTACTGAGACAATTTTCCTTCGTTTTTCATTGTCAGAGGTTACACTGTCTGATACTTTAGTAGTATTTCCAAGACATTAAGCATAGAATACTGTAATCAGAAATATGAAATCCTGTCAATTAGAATGTAACCGAATTTTGCAGGTAAATGGATGGAACCAAAAGATACTAAGCTAAGAGAAGTAACACAGTCTCAGAAAAACAAACGACTAATCGTATCCCTCCTTTGCGGATGCTAGCACGAAGTACCTAGTTGCAAGGCAATCTGAGCAATGTTAAGTTATATTTCTCTTTATCTGAAAGCAGCTGTGCTCTTATAATGTGACTCCTTTAACTAACAGGTTCTAGAATTAACCTACCACTTATTTTCATACTTTGTAATTTTAGTGTATGGGTAGAGGGTATGTATGCATATTTTAGAGTAATATGAAATTAAAAGGAAAAATGTGAATTCTAAAATATGATTTAGAAATAACATACAGTTTATTTTCAGATGGCATAATTTTAGTATAGGTGTGACATATATATACATATGTCGAAGCAATACAAATTGGAGTTAACAACAACAACAAAAGAACTGGGACAAAGAGCTGACTGATAAAGTTCTCCCCCAAACAATAATCCTCTGCTTTGAAAAACTTTAAAAAGGTACAAGACATGTATGGCAGAATGCATGAACTTGGGTGGGGTGGGGGGTATGGAAAGGGAAATTAGTCTAAACTGGCCTGAGAAATGATGTATGGAATGCACAAAATTTCAATTAAAATATTTTAAAAAATAAAGTAAAATAATCTGACTGAATCTTATAGTAGAATAGAAGACCAATTCTAAAGCTATCATATGCTCCATACACACCATTCTTATTTTCAAGTTTCAAAGATGAATTTGAAGAATATTGCTTTTCCTGAGAAAATGGAGACATTACTAGGTTTTAGATTTAGGTAATAATTTTAGATGCTGTAAATAAACGTGTGGTTATTCATATTGGCAGCTACTTTCAACTCTGATTTTCAAAATTGTAATTACTCTTAAAATCATGTATATTTTTTAATATTCTTTTATTCTAAGAGGAAATAAATATCCAACCACTATTTTATTTTGTTTTGGTATTTTGCAGACAGGGTCTCTCTGTAGCCCCAGCTTTCCTGGAACTTGATATGCAGACAGTTGGCCTAGATCTCAGAGATACAGCTGCCTCCACCTCCTAAGTGCTGGCTGCCAACTACTATTTTATAAGATTTATCTTATTTTTATTGTGTGTGTGTGTGTGTGTGTGTGTGTAAGTGAAGGTGGTGTCTTCAGAGAGTAGAAAAGGGTATCAGATCCCTGGACCTGGAGTTATGGGTAGTTGTCTGACACTGGATGTGGTTGTTGGGACCAAACTCTAATTCTCTGCAAGTGTAGCACATGTTTTTAACCACTGAGCCTTCTTTCCCCAAATGCCTCCTAACGTTTTAAAATTTAAAATGTATTCCTATGTTTTAGATTTGGATCTTTACTAAATACAGTACTAATGGTTTGATTTTCAGTTGTTTAAAAAGAATTCTGTATGTCATGAAAATCCCGTAGATTTCTACAGTCTATAGGAAGAAGTCTACATGCCACTGTCAATTGTACTTATCAATTTAATTATTAATGACATATTGATTCAGTTTATTTCATTTGACAAATTCAATGTAAATTTAACTGTTACTTATTATATGACAATTTGGTATGTAGGTGGCAGTTAAAGAATTATAGTTTTAAGAGATTTTATGTCCACTGGGAATATTCAGACCACCATATCCCTTTGTAGTCTTTATTCAAATGCAAGGTTAATAAGTAACAACCAATTTTTTTCATCATTCTACATCACTTAACTGTTGAAATACTACAGGAACTTCCTATCTATTAGAGTCTGGCACTTCCAGCTTATCAATATACTTTACATGAAAATTGTCTCCAATTTTTCTGCAAATGTACCTCAAGTTGTTTATATCGTCTACAAACTTCCTCTGTCATATTACTGGGCAAAGACTCATATGCTAAGTTCTTTGATTAATCTCTACCTGTTCATCTCAGCAAATGCAAGCAATTTAATCAGGAAAAGCAGCAGGAATTATAAACACAATAAACTAAAACTGAATATGCTATAGTTCCCTGAGAAAGTTTATTAACTGAATGCTTGTCTAAATTTAACACCCCCCCAATCTTGTCTGCATGCTATAGAAATGTAGAAAACTATGTAGACAGATGGTAAATGTGTATGTGTGTGTGTGTGTGTGTGTGTGTGTATGCATGTGTGTCTCAGTAAGTGAATGAGTTTTGAAGAAAAAGTAATAGTGAATCTTTAAATTTTACATATGAAAAATTAAATAACTGGTAAGGACTGTAAAGGTATCACTTGATTACAAAATATAATGTGCTAGCAAAAGTTTTCCTTGTTGAGTATCACTTCAATTTTCTCTTTTGTATGTGAGTGTGTTTGTGTGTGTGTGTGTGTGTGTGTGTGTGTGTGTGTGTGCTCCATATGCTTGTATGCGTATGGAGATTTGCATGGGTGTGGAGATCAGACAACACCACCCTCAAGGCTGATTCCTCAGACAATGCTCACCTTCTTTCTTGTTTTTGTTTTGGTTGCTGTTGTTTGAGGCAGGGACTCTCACTCCTCTGGAACCTGGCAAGCAGCTAGAGAGCCAAGGCATCCACCTGCCTCTGCCTCCCCTGAGCCAGGATTGCAGGCAAGCAACATGTTTGGCTTTTTTCTTACTTGGGACAGGAGGATCAATTTGAATTTTGGGCCATGTGATTACAAGGCAACCAGTATACTGACTGTCTAACCAGCTCTTCTTTTGCATGCCCCATAACCATTTATCATGTTCTTCAGAGTTCATATACATTAAATCAAACATTTTTCTGTGGAAGCAGTGTTAATTCATACCTGGGAGCCACTTAATGTTTTTATAGAAAATAAGCACACATCTGTCCATAGTATAGTATCGATCAAGGCATCTGTCTTAACATTAATGGGCAAAATTTTCAATATCATATTCATGAAATATTATATAGATGCCTCACCCTGCCAAATATTTCAGGTGGCCTGGAAGCCAGTTGCTTGCTTTCAGTAAGTGCAGCTTCTGTATTGCTCCTAGCTCACTGGTCAAGGTTAGCTCATAGCTGGATGACATATGAGAAACAGCTACCAGGTGGGGTCTTGGATATTGACGACAGACTTCATCTTACTGCATATGTTATTTAGATCAGAGTGAAAATCACAAAAGATCATCCTGAAGACAAAGGCCACAGACAACCCAGCAAGAAATTCTGACACAATTTAGTGAATGGACTTTATGTCTTTCCTTATTGAAACATTTTATTTGTGGCTGCTGCTGCTGCTGCTGCTGCTGCTGCTGCTGTTGCTTTTAAAGATATTGTTTAAGATGAAGCTGAGGTGAGATCAGATCTAGGGTTTTGTAGACCAGGCCTTTCATCTCAATGGAGTGAATGGCTCATGTGCAAGTAGAAGTTCTAACATCCCATGGTGGTTTCATTATTTCTATAAGCTATAATTCATGTGTACATGTATGTGGGTGGGAGGGGTATCTAAGTAACACTATGTTTATTTATTTTTTTTATTTTTTATTTTTATGAGATTTCATTCTCAGTAGGGTTTATGTTTGTATGTATTAAGGTTATTGATTTTTTTATGATTTAAATTCTTTTTTTTAATTAATTTATTTTTTTATTGATGCTTTGTGTATTTCATACATCATTTTCCAATTCAGTTCAGGCTTATATCCCCTTCCCTTCTCCCCACCCCACCCCTACCCATCCCAGATCATGTATTCTGCCATAACTTTTCTGCATCTTTCTGTTTTTTTTGTTTTGTTTTCATTCTTTTTTAACAATAAGTGATAATTTGTGAGTACAAGCATCCTTCATGTAAAACCAATTTGCGAGCAGTTGTGCCCAAACCCACACAGCTCATGTGTCCGACCATCCAGCAGGGGGGGCTTGTGTGTTCAATCAAGTTGATCAAATGAGTGTCCAGTCTATATTGTTGTAGTTTCACCATTCACCCCAATCGCAGCCCTTACATTCTACCGCACCCCCTCTTCCGCAGATTGTTCCCTAGGCTTAGAAAAGGGGCACAGGTGGATGAGAAGCAAAACAGTCTACTTTCTCTGGAGCTGTTGTCTTGGTCTCTAGTCAATTCTGGCTGTTTTCTTTCATGGGCTGACAGCTTGTCCAGGCATAACCTTTCGATCCTACTAATGAAGCACATGCAATTAGATATATAGGTATTTAAACAGTATAATATATAGCCTTTCGATCCTACTAATGAAGCACACGCAATTAGATATATAGGTATTTAAACAGTACTAATTGTTATGGTAGATTACTTTGGTATAGACACAGATGTTTGGATGGTATGTTAATCCATGAATTACATTTTCTTCTGTTAAGTATGACAGGGTCTTCGTGTGGTTTATAACATCTCCTAACCATTAGAGGATGTAAGCTTGTGGCATCAGCCGTGGGTTATTCCTCCAAGGAGAGAGCTAATAGCCAATTAGATTTGGGATATACAGACATATGGCTGCCACTGCTGCACAGTATTTCCAGGCAGATGAGGTGTAGCTGGTGCTGACGGAGGAGTCTTGCTTGACTCAAGGAGACCTATATTTGCTTTATTGGTTTAGTGGCCTTTGGTAACACTCTCTGGCATTCCAGAGACCATCTGTATACTTGCAAGTGCGGTCTCCATACATCTTTCCCATGTTTATATCAGGTCTTCAACAGCAGGGCCTTATCGCCTCTCTTCCTGCAGATATCCCAGTTTGGAGGCAAGGAGCCTTTACCTTTTGTGGGGGCTTGGATCCCCTGGCCAACATCTCCTTGGTAGAATAATCCATTGTTGATGTCAGAGCTCCTGTATTAATATATTTTGTTTAAGTGCATAGCTTAAGGAGACTTTAGCATTATATTTGGTTCTGAATAGAGAATAATCCTTTTCACAGTTTCTATGTCCATTAGTCAATTAAAGAAGGCAGTTTTACTGATTTTACAAGAGAATACCTCTATAACAGCTGGCTCCAATCTACAGCTGGAGAACGACCTCATCATCATCATATTTCTCCTTATTCTATGGGGGGGAGTTAAGAAAGTCTCTTGTATTAAAACCTTTGCGGCACCTAGAAGGTAAGCTTCGTTAGGAATCATTAAAAATAGTTGTTACTAGTAGGATCCACAGAGGGGCCTGATGTCTGCAGCAATCTGAGGCATTTCTTCCCTTCAATGCCCAGAGGAGTCAATCCTTCTGCTGGCACTTTCTGGTACATCCTACTCACTGCAAAGCTGCATTTTCTTTCTCAGCCATTAAGTTGGTGATACTCTGGCCTGTTGGAACATACAAATCCTTTCCCATAGTTAGTTTTAAGATTTGGGTTGCAAGGTTTTTTGACAAAAAGTTTTCATATCTATCTATATCCCCCTTTTTTATTTAAGGTTTTTATTTTTGACCCATGAGTCTCAAAAAAGCAGTTGTTTTATACATACCTATAGGGTGGAATCAAGGCACAGATTTCATCAAGTTCACCCATGCTGTTTTGGGTTACTGTATGTGATTAACTTGGGAAACAAAGTTCATTTTTGAGTTAAATCATCCTATAGGTGAAAGAGATTGCTACCAGGTGATACTATATGACAGCAAAATTATAGAGAACATTTGTTTATACCAATCCCAAAGTAATTGTTATACAGATTTTAGTTAAAGCTAATGTGGACAAGAGCAATTTATATCACCAATTAACTCAGATGCATTACCGTTTTTATCAGTCTTCAAACCAATGTTGTCCAATATGCCCATATTTACTTTTACTAAGTCCTAAAACACCATGTATCTTGTAGACAGAGTCTGGGCAAAACTGGATACTTGTTGAACTCATGTCAATTAAACATGCACCAATCGAATATACACCCGTGTCCCTCTCCCACCCCTCCCACCCCTCCCGAGTCACTATTTCAGTCAGCCTTCTGATGCAATCTTTCTGTTGTTGTTCTTTTAATGTGCATCCCTCTCCACAAGAAATATTTATAACTGGGTTATTGGTACTAGCGTCCACATATGAGAGATACCATTTGTCGTTTGTTTTTCTGGGACTGTGTTACTTCACTTAACATGATGTCTTCAAGCTCCATCCATTTACCTGCAAAGTTCATGATGTTGTCTTTCTTTACTGCTGCATAGAATTCCATTGTGTACATGTACCACATTTTCTCTATCCACTCGTCAGTTGAGGGGCATTTGGGTTGATTCCAGTTTTTTGCTATTGTGAACAGAGCGGCAATAAATATAGCTGTGCATGTATCTCTGCAGTAAGATGAGTCTTGTGGGTATATACCCAGGAGTGGTATGACTGGGTCAAATGGCAGGATCATTTTGAGTCTTCTAAGGGTTCTCCACACTGTTTTCCATAGTGGCTGCACAAGTTTACATTCCCACCAGCAATGGATGAGTGTTCCCCTTTCCCCACACCCTCTCCAGCACTTGGCATCATTTGTTTTCTTGATCCTAGCCAGTCTTACTGGAGTAAGGTGGTATCTTAAGGTGGTTTTAATTTGCATTTCCTTAATTATTAGTGATGTTGAACACTTCTTAAGGTGTTTCTCAGCCATCTCTAATTCCTCCTCTGTGAAGTCTCTGTTCAGATCTTTGCTCCATCTTCTGAGTGATTCATTTGTTTTCTTTCTTCTTTGTTTTTTGAGTAGCTTGTATACTCTGGAAATTAATGCTTTGTCAGATGTATCTGCTGTGAAGTTTTCCTCCCATTCTGTGGGTTTTCTCTTCACTTGCTTTATTTTTTCCTTTGATGTACAGAAGCTTTTGAGTTTAATGAGGTCCCATTTGTCAATTGACGACCTTATTTCTTGCGCAGCTGCTATCTGATTTAAGAAGTAACACTATGTTTAAAATGCCTTGATCTCAGTGGCAGAGGCAGGAAGATCTCTGTGAGTTAAAGGCCAGCCTGGTCTATATAGCGAGTTCCAGGACACCCTGGGCTACAGAGAGACCCTGTCTCAAAAAGACAAAAAAAATGCCTTGATCTCATGCATATCATAAGGATTTGAGATAATAAAGTTATCATAATATTTAAGGCCATTCCAGTTTTCAAATAATAGAAGCTACTCATATTATCTTGTTGATAAACTCTGGATTCTCCTTTAACCCAAATAACCAGAACAGTATTTGATACACACTTATTAAATATAATACCATAAGATTGTAAGACTTAGAGATCAAAAAGACTACAATAGAAGACATTAGGTCAATATGTATGTAAATATTAAGTTGTAACATTTTTAAGAGCTACACACTCTTTTTTTAGTTCATTGCCTATTAATATAATAAATCAATGAATACTTAAGGTAAAGCTGATTACAACCCTAAGACAGAGGTTGTCCATCATCCTTGAATGAAAGATATAAAGTTAGGAAGAGAAAGGAAATCACACAGATTATTTCCAACTGTGTGGGGAAAGACCAATTATTCTTAGTTCAATGAGGAATGGTAGGAGTCACATCTAAAATGAGGCATGGCCAGTTACAACATGTTGTGTATAACAAATCCTGAGACATGAAGTTCACAAATATTCCTGGGTTCACCCCAGGGTGAATGAGTAGAAGAAAGTAGAGACAAATGCAATTCAAGAAAAAAAAAATGTCTATGCCATTCAAAACTGAAATATTTCCTAATCTTGGCAAACCCTTAGACTAAATAGTTATAGATACTAAAAACCTAATAATAGCTTGGCTATTAGTTGACCAATGTGACCTTTATTGTGAACTGACCAAATGCCAAAGTTCTGGTTCTGGAAGCTATATCACGAAAGAAGCTCTCTTATCATCCTTAAATGCATATTTAGAGGGAGGAGTGCAGCAATGAATTGCTCAGTACACCAGAGGGGGCAGTGGGTGTTACTAAATAGCATGCTGATAGAATTAGGGAGAAGAGAAAGCAAAAAGGACACACTGAGAATCACTAATTCATTGACTAGTGCATGTGTGTTAAATGGCATTGGGCAGTTTCATGACAAGTTAAAGAAGAGAAGCTGACAGAAGTCGGTAGGAAAAATGGGGAATTTAAGATCTGTGGCCTGGCATCGACGGGAAATTGAAATGAGGCAAGAGAGGGAGGCAGGGTTGGGGAGGAGGAGGAGGAGGAGGAGGAGGAGGAGGCAGCTTGGGGAGAGAGGAGGAGGCAGCTTGGGGAGGAGAGGAGGGGGCAGCTTGGTGAGGAGAAGGAGGAGGCGGCTTGGGGGAGGGAGGAGAAGGAGGAGGCAGCTTGGGGAGGAGTCGGAGGGAGGCCGCTTGGGGAGTAGGAGGGAGGAGGGAGGCAGCTTGGGGAGGAGGAGGAGGAGGCCAAGCGCTTGGGAGGAGGGGCCGCAGGTCAGTTGGTGAGAGGGGGGGAGGATGCATGCAGCCTGGGGAGGCGGATGGAGGAGGCAAGTTGGGGCGGGAGGAGGAGGCAGCTTGGGGAGGAGTGGGCGGATGATGGCAGCTTGTGGAGGAGGAGGAGGCAGCTGGGGGAGGAGGAGGGGCAGTTGGGGAGAGGAGGAGGAGCTTGGGGAAGGGAGGAGAGAGCGTGGGGAGGAGGAGGAGGAGGCAGCGTTGGGGAGAGGACCGAGGAGGCGGCAGCCTGGGGAAGGAGGGGAGGAGCTGGGGACGGGCGAAGCAGCCCTGGGAGGAGGAGGAGAGGAGGCAGCGCTGGGGAGGAGGAGGACAGCGCTTGGGGAGAGGAGTAGGAGGCGCTTGGGCGGAGGAGGTTGAGGAGGCAGGCTGGTGGAGGAGTGTAGGCAGGTTGGGTGAGGGGAGAGCATTCGGTGGAGGCGGGAGCACTCGTGGCGGAGCATGGGGGGGAGGAGTGTCTGGAGGAGGGAGTTGCGGGTTAGTTGGGAGGACGGAGCGAGATGAGCTAGCTTGGGCGCCGAGGAGGAGGAGGCAGGCCTGGGGCAGGAGGAGGAGTGGAGGAGTTCTTGCGGGAGGAGAGAGAGGGAGCTTATGGAGGAGGAGGAGGAGGAGTGATGCTTGGGGTGGGGCGGAGGAGAGGGTATCAGGCTGGTTGAGGAGGAGGAGGAGGCAGTGTTGGGGAGGAGGAGGAGGAGGGCAGCTTGGGGAGGAGGAGGAGGAGGGGCAGAGGGGAGGAGGAGTAGGAGGAGGAGGCTTGGGGGCTGGAGGGAGGAGGGGAGGAGGCAGCCTGGGGAGGAGGAGGAGGAGGCAGCTGGGGGGGATGAGGCGCCTGGGAGAGGAGGAGGAGGGCAGCTTGGGGAGGAGGAGAGGAGGGAGGCAGCTTGGGGGAGGAGGAGGAGGAGGCAGCTTGGGGAGGAGGAGGAGGCAACGCTTGGGGAGGAGGAGGAGGAGGCAGCCTGGGGAGAGGAGGAGGAGGCGGAGGAGGCAGCTTGGGGAGGGAGGAGGAAGCAGTCCGCGAGGAGGAGGAGGAGAAGAAGGAGGAGGAGGAGCAGCAGGCTGTGGGAGGAGGAGGAGGACGCAGCTTGGGGAGGAGGAGGAGGAGGCAGCCTTGGGGAGGAGGAGGAGGCAGCTTGGGGAGGAGGAGGAGGATGCAGCTTGGGGAGGAGGAGGAGGAGGCACCCTGAGGAGGAGGAGGAGGCAGCTTGGGGAGGAGAAGGAGGCAGCTGGAGGAGGAGGAGGAAGCTTGGGGAGGAGGAGGAGGCAGCTTGGGGAGGAGGAGGAGGGCGGGAGGAGGAGGAGCAGCTGGGGAGTGGGGAGGAGGAGGAGGAGGCAGCCTGGGAGAGGAGGAGGAGAAGAGCACGGAGGAGGAGGGAGGGAGGGAGGGGAGGGGGGGGAGGCGGAGGAGGAGGCAGCTTGGGGGAGGGGAAGAGGCAGCTTGGGGAGGAGGAGGAGGGACAGACGCTCGCGAGGAGGAGGAGGAGGGGCGCCTGGGGAGGAGGAGGAGGAGGAGCGGAGAAGGGAGGAGGATAATAGGAGGAGGAGGAGGAGGCAGCTGGGGAGGAGGCGGCAGGAGGGAGGAGGAGGCAGCCTGGGAAGGAGGAGGATGGAGGAGTCGGCAAGTTGGGGTGGAGGAGGAGTGAGGGCTGAGTTGGAAGGGAGGAGGAGGAGGAGGAGGCAGTGGGGGCGAGGGGGGAGGGCAGCTGGGGGAGGAGGAGGGAGGCAGATTGGGGAGGAGGAGGAGGGAGGCAGCAGAGAAGGCTGGTCACTTCCTGGTGGAAGTGGAAGGCCCCATGGTACTGGAGGGAAGCTGGAGGAGGAGGAGGCAAGGGGGAGGAGGGGAGGAGGAGGAGGAGGAGGAGGAGGCAGCTTGGGGGGCGAGGAGGAGGAGGCAGCCTTCTGGGGAGGAGCGGGAGGAGGAGGGAGGCAGCTCTGGGAGGAGGAGCAGGAGGAAGAGGAGGCTTGGGGGGAGGAGGGGGAGGAGGCAGCTGGGGGTGGGAGGATGAGGGAGGGGGGCGCTAGCTTGGGGGGAGCGGGAGGAGGAGGAGGCAGCCGGGGAGGAGGAGAGGCAGGAGCCGCAGCCTGGGGGAGCATGTGAGGAGGGGCGAGCTGGGGAGGACGGAGGAGGAAGGCAGCCTGGGAGGGGAGGAGGAGCGCGGGAGGAGCCGGAGGAGGCAGCTTGCGAGGAGGTGGAGGCAGTAGTTTGGGTGAGAAGGAGGAAGGCAGCCTGGGGAGGAGGAGGAGGAGGAGGAGGCAGCCTGGGGAGGAGGAAGGAGAGGCAGCTTGGGGAGGATGAGGCAGCGGAGGAGCTTCGGGGGGAGGAGGAGGAGGAGGCAGCTTGGGGAGGAGGAGGAAGAGGAGGAGGCAGCTTGGCGGGGAGGAGGAGGAGGAGGCAGCCTGGGGAGGAGGAGGAGCAGGAGGCAGCCTGGGGAGCAGGAGGAGGAGGGAGCTTGGGGAGTAGGAGGAGGCAGCTTGGGGAGGAGGAGGAGGAGGCAGGCTTCGGAAGAAGGCCAGTTGAGGTACTTCCCCGGCTATTGGGAAAGAAGTCCATGCTTTTATCTCCTAAAGTGAGTGGAAGTCACTGAGGAGGGCTATAAAAATTGAGGTTTGGGGATAAGCTTTTTTTTTATGAGAATTACTCAACTCTGATTTTTTTTGTGTGTGTGAAATTCTTTTTGGTATTTAATTTGAAATGAGTATAAGTAAAATGCATGACCATGGTAAGAAATTTTATTGAGGACCATTTACTTTAATTACTGTTGTTATAGAATCATTTTCTTTAAATATTAACCAAATTAAACACAAAAGAAAATACTTGCAGCACACAGTAACCCAATATCACCAACCTATTTTGTTATTATCACCAATTCTACTACTCCTAACCATGATCTAACCAAAAATCCACGGCATCTTCTCGGAACAATATTTGCTGCTAATTCTCTGTTCAGAAGAATGGCCTTCATATTCCAGGGCTGCACAATCAGAACTGGTTTACTCCATCTTCTGTCTGTACTTTCTATGTCTTTCAAATACTTTTCAGTATTTGTAGCTTTTATTGTTTGTTTACTTTCACAAAAATACCTGATGTCCTAGGATTTTGAGTCATTATTTTGACATTAAAAATTCTTATTTTTCTTTTTGAGATTGCTATGAATCATTACTTACAACCAGAAGCAATCAAGGTGCCAGAAAATTAGAATTGATAATCAATAGCACAAAATTAAGCATCAGTGACGCATGGATTTCCAGCGAGGTATTTAAGAAAGGACACAGGATTAGAAGTAAGAAAGGACTTAATTTGTATGTTAGCTTTGTGACTTGCTGTTGCCATGGGAACGGAATTTTTATTACCTTAAATTTATCTATTGTCCTACTTATTTCCTTTCTACCTTCAATGGTATTTTATCTCAAGGAAGTTAGCTGACCTGACCATAAAGAAGTTAGTAGCAGTGGGACTTAGGTACAACCCAAAAGGAATGTAGCAGAGGAAAAAAATACCATAGCAGAAAAGTAGTGCAAATGCGAAGCCTGTCTAAGATCTGGGTTTTATATATTATGCTGTTCATATACATCCTTCTCTGTATCCTCTGACATAGTTAAAGACTGTGATCGCTAAAATATTCATAGAGGAGGGTGCACATGCCCATTGAAAGCACATGCAGGACAGCAAGCTGAAGCTCCCCTTATAGCAAGCAGCAAAAAGTCCATGTTAACCCAGAGGTGTGGAATGACGAGAGATCATGGTGGGTAGAGCGAGTCCATGTATGTGCACAGCAGGGAGAGAGATTCCTGGGTCTGACTGCCCCGGAGAACAATGAGGCAAAAAATAATGCAAGGAATCCTTGCTCGTGGCTCTCAAACTCAGAGTGGAAAGATTTTAAATCTTCATTTGCATGCAGTGAGAGATTTACCATACACTGCAAGTTCTTTGTGTTTTATTGCTTTTGGCAAGCTCCCCACATTAAGTTAGATTATATTCGATGTTGAGATTTTTCAGAATAACAAATATAATGGACAAGGAGACCATAGTTTAATGAAGATTATGTTATTAACATATCTAAAAAGAGAAGTTCACCACTAGGTGATATGTACTTGAATGTTTAAATTTTATAAATTAAGAGATTATTTTTGCCTTGAAGTTAGACTTAGGGTTACATTCTACTTTATATTATAATATCTATAATAGCAAGATGGCCTTAAGAACGTTTATACTCTCAGTAAAATTTACTTTGTCAACTTACATCTTCTGTGGTCACGTACAAATAGAATATACTAATCACTGTAGTTTCAGTTTTTAAGAAAACCATTTCTGTACAATGTAGACCCCATCCAAATGAGGTAGAGCTCTTGACTGCAGTTTCTTGAGAGAATAAGCCTACATACTATGAAATTACTGATACCAAAATAACAGCCTTTTGTTTAGATAATTCCCAACTTTGACAGTTCAGGGAAAAAAACAAACTGACCATAAAAATAATGACAAAACAATTCATGTCTTAAATGGAACACTAGAGTTTTTTCCCCAATCTTAATGCTTCTGTAACCTTGAATGAATTTAAAGTTGATTGGCCGCATTTCTCTTCTCCATATTGATGGCAAGTATGTGTACACATTTTGTATGAACGTCTGCTTTTGAAGAACTGTCTCTCAGCTTTAACTCTTTGCATTTGCCTATACTGGGTGGTGGTCGTCAATATTTTCCCTTGTGGTTGAGATAGCTTCATCTATCTAGGTCATATTTTATATTTAGATTTATTTTATTTTTGCAGTATTAGGTATGAAACCTAGGACCTTGGGTTTGCTCTGCAATTAATATACCTCTGAGTTAAAACCCAAGCCTCGATAATTTTAGAGTGAATGTATCTGATCAGCTAAATATAAAAAAAAAATTATTTTGAAAATGAAGATTAAACAGTAGTAGTATTCTCTGGGTGGTTCTGACTCAAGAATTTTTAGAGTGCTCTGCAGTCAAAGAATTTTAACTGAATTTCTAAAATTTCAATCTAATCAATTTTATTTTTTTGAATGCAATTTAACATTTAGAAACAAACAGCTTATTAGGACATTTAAACTTCTTAAATTTCTTCCTTAAATCAAACTATCATAAATGTTGCACTATTTAAAATACTAGTGTCTTAAGAAAAACTTTGTAAGGCCAAAAATCTATTCCTCTTATGATCCTTGGTTATTTATTTACTCTACATAAATAAAATACACATATAGGTCTATGCTATGAGTTAATCACAAATTGATATTAGGAAATCTATGTAAATATAACAGAATTAAAAGTGTTAGAAAATAGTAGTACTTTTATGGCACTAAGAGTGTTCTATACTGGCTTTTCTATATATAGTTGAGAACTTTTTAATTATAGATCTTTGATTTCTTCTTTTCTTGATGTTTATTTATCATCAAAGGGAATTGACTACTATGACTTTTATACTTATTGCAGGAGACAAAATTCAGCTTAGATCTGACTTGATGCCTTCCAGCCTGACACCTCTAAGCACAGTCAGCACCTGTTCGAAGGCAAGATCATTCTCTGTACCATCCCTAGACTCAGTGTGCAACAAAATAAAAATTCTTTGGCCAACTTCATATCAAATAGGGAAAAGGTAAAATCAATGGAACAATAAAAACCGCAATCTCTTTTTGTCACATTTTATGACCTCATCACCAATAGACTGAACCAGGTCATCACTCCTCCTATGAGTCTGTTAATGGTCTGGGCACAATCACTACTCCCTTTTGAACTTTTTCCCCTATAATATTGCTTTTTGTTTGTTTGTTTTATTGGATGTTACCATTGCTCCTTCCTTTTGGTTAAAATGAACCTCAAAGAATACAATCATAGAAGGCAATAAACTCATGGAAGCTCGGGGTGCATACTGTCCACACTAGTGACCATTCCTCATAACTTTCACTGCCCAGTAACATTGATTCTTAAGATTAGCAGTCCATTTAGACATCAACCCAAAAGCTAGAAAAACATTAAATCACCTTATGTACTGCTGATCACACCCTGAAATCTTGAGTTGTAAATGCTATGTGCTATCTAAGCATGGGAAATACATGGCCTAAAACATAAAACATGTGCCACAGGCATAGACAAACGTTCAACATGTAAAAGTATTTTGAATGAAAACAGGAACGAGTCATCCTGCTCGGCCAACTGTGACAAGGTTTACTAATCTCTCAACCTTTCAGTCAAAAATATCCATGAACATTTTTGTACACATATATTTGTGTGTGTGGTGCAGTGCCATGGGTATCACATTTATTTACTGTAGGACTTAATTTTGCTACTTCATTAATTTCTTTTTTTCCAAATTTAAGAAAGTTGAGAAGAAGTTCTACACTCTTCACACTATGGAGTCTCCTGCTCACAGTGCCCTCTTTTTTGATTACAAAAAGACAGCTTAATCATATTGCATCTAAGTGCAGACTTTTTGAATTCATCTTATTTAAACTGCGTGAATCTGGATGCATACTTTCCTATCCATATTTGGCCAATTTTGGCCATTGCATCTTCACATAATATTTCTGTCCCTTCCTTTCTCTTTCTTCTTGAATTTCTTTTTTTTTATTGTTGTTAAACTTTTTCCATAGGTCACACATCATTTCTCAATAGAATCTAGAGTTGCTTCCCTTCCCGTGTCCCCCACCCCACCCAAGTCCCTGTCCTCTGCCTACATGTCCTGTTTCTTTTTCTGAGTCTTTCCAGAGTATTTTTTTCAGTTCTTTTGTTGTTGTTCTCTCCAACTTGTATTGCTACAGTATATATATATATATACATAGTTATATATATATATATATATATATATTACATTGAATATATACATACATACATACACATATCACTTGAATTGGAGGACTTTTTTCCCTAAAAGATGCCATGTTTTCCTTAAGGAAGTGCTCGAAGGTTCCTCCTTGGCAACCCCAAACAACCATCAATCCTCCACTTTTGCTCCACATTGGGGTCTTTCCCTCCCATGGTCCCCCAAATGAAGTCCAGTAAGCACGCATCCTGTCTTGATACCCCTGCGCTGGCCTCCATGATACAGCCCAGGTAGTCCAACAATGGCAGTCTATATTCTGACAAGGCTGACATCCCCTTAGGTGTTTAGTCCACAAGCTGGGTATCTCAGTAGTCCCCATCTGGCGTTGAAAGTTTGGAGGATTCTTGGAGAGACATGAGTCTTCAGTCCATAATGGAAGGTTACAAAGCTGTGTCTCATATCATTGAGGACTGCCAAAAGCAGTAGCAGCCACTGTTTTCAATTCTCACTGCCCTCTTATACTTAGCTTTGGCAAAGCTTCACGGGCTTTGCCCTTCTCTCTCTTTTACCTCTGATAGGAACAGCGATTCTTATCTTCATGATTTTGGGCCTCTACAAGTTCAGTCTTGAGCAGAAAGTTCTTGTTCTTGACATATGTGATCTTGTTTCTCATTCTTAGTTTCTCTCTAAGAAATCCTAAAATTTCTCCTTCTTCCAGTTACCACAAGGCCCAGATGCCAAGCTCCCTTTTCTATTGTTGATTCCAGGCCATGATCTTTGACTGCCATATTCCTATGTCTGCTATCTTGAATTTTTGGCAAAGTTTTAGTTGATATGTCTGTTCATAACTCATATGTCAACAGCTGGACCTGCTCTCATTACTCTTCAATTCTCTTTTTAGAAGAGAACCAGTGTGGTTTCCACTTTTTCACTCCAAAATTAATAATCACTTTGGATCAATACATACAATGGCCATTCCTCCTCATTAAAAGGTTTCTTCTTCTAATATATGAAAAAACATTTCATATTTTCTCCCTGAAAGAATCTGAATACTGAATATACCTAACCCAAAGCACCTGTATTAAAAGCTTGGTCTCAGAGATGGTGCCCTTGAAGAGGCTCATGGAATACTAGCTTTTCCCGCTTTCTCTCTCTCCCTGGTAGCTCTCTCTCCCTCAGGCTCCCTCTATCTCTGTCTTTCTCCTTCAGAGCTCTCTGTAGCTCTGACTGCTTTCTAGGATACCTGTTGCAGCTGTTGCTGTCCACCCACAAAGCCTGCAGATCATGGACTTGAATATCCAGACTGTGAACTGAATAAACTAAATAACTGAATAAAATAAATCCTTCCTCTTTGTTAATTATGATATTTAATTAAATAGAAGCTGACTAGTATCCACCCCAGGTATCCACCCCAGGTATCAGCTACAAAGTTGAAAATGGCTTATCTTTGAAATCTTAAAGCCTGACTTCTGTGCATAGTTTTCCATTTCTCTCCCTGTCTTACATCCTGATCTCATGATCTCAGGATACCTACTCTGCTTCAATGTGATCAGCATCTCCCCAAGTCGCCCTTTCAAAAGAAAAATAAATATCATTGTCAAAGATGAATTCAGAAATGAGTTCTATCTTAATTACTTATTTACCAAGTCACCATATGCGTGTTCTGAAATTTTCCGCTCCCTCATCATAATATGGGAATGTTGATCTGTGACATTAAATAAAATAATCTGTATATATGTTTATCAAATTTCCTAACATTAAGGCATTCTGAAAAGCTGTGTAGATTTGATATTAGTCTCATTTGTTTTCAGGAATAATCACAAATTAGAGCAAACAGGATTGTCACAGATTGCACTAAGATAAACAGAAGCAAATACCACAATTTACATGGCTGTAGTTAAGTGAAACACTATGTCACAACACTCTAAAGCCAATCGCCAGTGAGAGAAACCCCATCATTCACTATTTTATCATAATTCGATATTTTATTGCCTTCTGAGAGAATTGCAAGGCCCAGTGAAATGGGCTTCCCAAGCAGAGTCTGGTGGTCTAACACTTTTCCATTTAACAAAGTAAATAACCATTTGGCAATGTAGAAGGAAATGTGCACCAGACATTTATCTTGTCAGTTTTAGATACAGGGAAAATTTTCCTTGGATTATGAAGTTGCTAACCAGCTCTTTTAAATACAGTAAATGTACAGGGCAAGAGGTAGGGGTTTAATTTCATTCTTCTACAGGTTGTGATCCAGTTTTGCCAACACCACTTACTGAAGATGCTGTCTTTCCTCCATTGTGTCTTCTTGGCCCCCTTGTCAAATATGAGGTGGCTGAAATTGTATGTGCTCAGGTTTGGATCTTCAGTTTTATTCAATTGGTCAACTGGTCTGTTTTTGTGCCAGTACCAAGCTGTTTTTATGACTATAGCCCTGTAGTATAGTTTGATGTCTGGTATACCCTGTATTGCTCTTTTCACTCAGGGTTGCTTTGGCTATTCAGGGTCTTTTGTTTTTCCAAATGAAATTGAGGATTTTTTTTTTTCCAAATATGTGAAGAAGCTCTTGGGGATTTTGATTGGGATTGCATTAAATCTGTACACGAGTTTGGATAGAATGGACATTTTTACTATATTTATTTTCCCAATCCATGAGCATGGGAGGTTTGTCCATCTTCTGATGTCTTCCTCAATTTCCTTCTTCAGAGGTTTAAAATTTTTGTTGTGTCCTTGGTTAGGTTTGTTCCTAGGTATTTTATTGTTTTTGAGGCTATTGTGAGTGGGAAGGTCTCCTTGTAGTCCTTCTTCGGTTGCTTGTTGTTGGTGTAAAGAAAGGCTACTGATTTTTCTAGATTTGTTTTGTATCCTGCCACTTTACTGAAGCTCTTAATCGTTTCTAGGAGTTTTCAGGTGGAGTTCTTAGCATCCCTTAGGTAGACAATCATATCATCAGCAAAAAGGGATAGCTTGACTTCCTCTTTTCCAGTTAGAACTTCTTTAATTTCCTTTTCTTGCCTTATTGCCCTCGCAAAGGTTTCAAGCACTATATTGAAAAGGAGTGGTGACAGGGGGCAGGCAGCCTTGCCATGTTCCTACCTTTAAGGGGAATGCTTCTGTCATTTCCCTATTTAGGATGATATTGGCTGTGGGTTTCCTGTATATGGCTTTGATTACATTGAGGAATGATCTCTCCAGTCCAATTCCCTCTAGGACTATTTTTATGATTGTCTGGTTCTTTTCATTGTCTGTTGTGAAATTTCCCCTTTCATCATGGATTGTATTGGTTTGGAGTTCTTCCTTCTTTCTTTTGGTTAACTGGGCTAGAGGTCTGTCTATCTCGTTTATTCTCTCAAAGAACCAACTTTTGGATTCATTGATTTTCTGTATGGTTTTCTTTGTTTCTATTTCATTGATCTCTGCTCTGATTTTAGTAAATGTTTAATTCTTTAAGAATTTCAGGGGACATTTAAGAGCACTGGCTGCTCCTGCAGTAGACCCAGATTCCTTTTCCAGCATCCCAAAGGCAGGTAACAACCATCTGAAACCCCAGTTCCAGGGAATGGGCACTGTCTTCTGACCTGTTCAGGTGCTGCATAACACAGGTGCACTTACATACATCCAGGCTTATATATTTATGCACAAACAATTTAATTACAAAAAGAACTTCATAACCTGTGTTTTGATCACATTCAGACCCATTTTCTCCCACTCCTCCCAAATCCATTCCCACCTCCCTCCCCTCCCCTCAATGTTGTGTTCCTCCCTTTTAAATTAATCTACGGAGTTCAATTTGTGATGTCCACAAGCTCCTGGGTGTGGGGTTATCCACTGGAGCATGATTGATCTACCAGAACCCACACCCTTAAAGAAAACTGACCCTCCCATCTCAGAAACCCTCTACTGTTCATAGCTGCTCAGCTAGGGGTGAGAACTAATGAGCTCCTTCTCTCTCACTAATAGGACACTGACTAGCTTTGTCTTGTTCATGTTCAGTGCAGGCACCCGTTGCTGCTGGAGTTCGCCTGTGCAGCATTCACTCCACCATGTCCAGGAGACACAGCTTTGCACAGGTCCTCTCCAAACTCTGGCTCTTAACAATATTTCTACCCCAGTCTTCTGTGATGGTCCTGGAGTTTTAGGGGCAGGTGTAACATAGATATCCCACTTGTAGTTGAGAACTACACAGAACTTAATATGTGCATTTTGACCAGATTTGAGTTTCTTTCTTGACCACTATCCACTACTTAAAAATATCTCCAAAGAGATCTGAGAGCTGATGTTATTCTGTGGGTATGAAGATGTGAATTTAGAAGGACTTTTGATACCATGAATGCTTAGCAGAAAATAGACTGTTTACCCTTGGACTTGTGAGCTTCTCAAACATGGGTTCTTGACCATCTTTGCAGCACCAGGCATGTGTTTCCTCCTGCACAGTGGGCATTAAATCTAATTACAAGGTGGGTGGTTTTTACAGTCACACATCTATTGCAACCATGGGCATATCTTGCTGCATCAGGCTTTATTATAATTTATAGGGTTCACAGTTGGGTGAGACTGTTGATTGGTTTTTACCTCCAGCAACCTGAATAACAACTTCTGGTACTATGAAAGATAATCAGTATAAAGTAAGTTTACTGGTCATTATCAATTTTATTTATTCATGTCCCAGAACCAATGTATATGGTGCCTTCAGGAGTAGGATCTTCCTATCCAATTTTTGTGGACAACCAAGAGCAAGGTCAATAAGCTCTATTATTTGGGGGCATCTCTGGAACACCTTAGAACAATAGCTTGAAGCGACATGTCCCAATAACTGGCACTGGACATTTTATTCAGAAGCATTATCCTCTGTATAGGGTAAATTGAACTAAACTCTTTTATATGAAAATACACACACACACACACACACACACACACACACATATATATATGTGTGTATATATGTGTGTGTATGTGTATATATATATATACATATATATATATATATACATGTATATATATATATGTTCATATGTAATGCATGCATTTAGGAAGCTTATAAAAGAGCCAGTGTCCGTAGGCCTTTTTATAAACTTTACTTAGCATTAGTTATCTGTCCCAGCTGTCCTCTTTGCCCTTCCTTCCTGCCGTTCCTGTTTTCCTTCGTATTGTCATAATCTAGGTTGTAATATTTCTTTTCTCTTAAAACTTTTTGTCCTCTTCCTCAATGATGGCCCATCTACAGGTACTTCCAGTTACACAGAAATGTCAACATTCAAGGCTAAGATCCATATGTGAGTGAGTACATGTGATGGTTGTCTTTCTGCTCAACCAATACAATCCATTTTCAACTCTATCCATATACCTATAAATTTCGTAATTTCAGTTTTTCACAGCTGAATACAATTCCATTACATGCCTAATTTTCATTAACCATTTATCAATTCATGGATATCCAGACTACTTTCACATCCTGACTATTGTGACTGGAGCTACTACACACATGGAGACGCGTGTGCCTCTGTGGTAGGAAGTATAGTCCTTTGGGCACATGCCCAGGAGTGCTATATCTGGGTCAAACAGTTTATTTGTTTCTAGTTTTTTAGGAACACCACACTGATTTCCATAGTGCCTACACGTGTTTTTCCTCACACCAAGAGTGCATGGGAGTTCACTGTTCCCCAAATTCTCATCAGCATTTTTAGTCTTTTGTTTTCTTAATTTTAGCCATTTTTATTTGAGATCTTAAGCTCTGAAACATGAAGAGGAAAGAGAACACAGGAAATGTTAAAATACAAATTTAGGTGGGAACTTTCTGAACAAGAGAACAGTCATCCGGGAAATAAGACCAATAAACTAATGTAGTTCATGAAATCAAAAATATTTTCTGCTGCAAAAGAAACTATTAATTGAATGAAGAGGCAGCCTACAGAATTTTTGCCAGTTATATATCTGACAGAGGTTAGTGTCTAGAATATACAAGGAACTAGAAAATCTAAATCCCAAGAATAAAAAATAAAACAATCCAATTAAAATGAGGACTATGGAACTGAACCTAGAGTTCTCAGTTAAATGGTTAAAAAGCCTTTTTAAATAATATTCACCATCCTTAGTCATTAGAAAATTGCAATTTAAAACTATACTGAATCACTAGTTTTGGTGGTACACACCTTTAATAATCCCAGGATTCTGGAAGAAGAGGTAGGCAGAACACTGTAAGATCAAGGCCAGCCTGATTTACAAAGTGAGTTCTAGGCCAGCTAGGGCTACAGGGATACCCTGTCTCAAAAAGCTACCACCCCCCAAAAGCTCACATTGACATTTCATCCAAGATTCTTATGAAAACTGAGGTTCATGCTTCCAGAGAGAAGATACAGAACTTACAGATTTTCAGAGCAGCTTCACTCATACACTCCTGATCAGGATACAAAAGCAGGGTTTCATGATACTCTGGAAAAAGTCATCCTGTATGTTTCTAACTCTACAAATTGATGTTGGATATATATCGTACATAAGCAAAAAGTCAAAATTAATCTCCATTGGAGAATAGTTTAAACTAAGTAGTTTAAGCTAATAGTTTAATAGCTAAATAGTGGAAAATTAATGACTATTAAATAAACATGTTTTATAACTGAAATTTAAATTTGTTCAAAGGAAATAAAGTAATTCAAAGTAGTATGATTGTAAAGTTCTTAGTAAATAAGATACATATGGTATGAGATTCCCACAGACAATGAAATTTCACAAAAAAAAATCATAATGAATTTTCTTTGGAATTAAAAAGAGACAGGCGTGGTGGCACACTTTTATAGTTCCAGTGAAAGTAACTGCGAGTGGAGGAAGGCAGAATGCAAGCTCTAGACCTCCCCAGGTTTCATAGCCCAGGTCTCAAAAATGAAATAAAATAATTAATTTTATATTTATCATAACTAAAAGTGTATATTCAGTTAAGTAGACATAAAATTTTCTCAAAAAGTGTGAGTACCCATGACATGTCTTAGCTTCTTTTTTTGTTGCTGTGATAAAAAACACCATTGACAAAGGGTTTACTTTAGCCAACAGACGGAGGTGAGGTCCACCATAGAGGTGACATCAAGGCAGCACAGCTGCAGGGCACATCACTTGGAGAATCAGGAGGCCATCCTGCGCACAGTTAAGGAGGATCTTCCAGATAATTCTCCTACAGCATCCCCAGGGACCCTCTCCTGAATGATTTTAGATTTTGTCATTAAGCATCATAAGGAGCTTGTTTCTAATTCAAGGAAATTCTTTTTGTTTTCTTTTGGCTTGGCTTGGTTTTCTGAGTCTCAGGCAGCCTAGGCTGGTCAGGAACTGTGCATGTAGTTAAGGGTCACCCTGAATCTCTGATCCGTCTGCTTCTCCTACTGAGGAGTGGGATTACAAATGTACCTTCATGACCATGGCTATTTTATGTGGGACACGATGTCGAACCCAGAGGCTCATGAATACTAGACAAGTAATCTCTCAACTGAGCTACTGTTTCCTCCAAATTCAAACACTATAGGAAGGACAGGAAGGCTCATGAGATTCAGGAAGTAAAGGAGCTCCTCGAGTCCTATGCCTGAATAACCTGAAACATGCAAGATTTAGGAGGACCCCTTCCCAGGGTAATAGAAGCAGTAAACAATGGCTGCAGAGGAGAATCCCCAGATGAGCTGGTGAGAGATTCTCAGCTGTAAGCCATGCAGTTAGATCCCGGGTTGAGTTTCCATGAATCATCATCCATGTTGATGTTGAAGTCGGATTTTCAGGGGTGCGGCAGCATTGGAGCCATCTCCGATCTTGTAAATATCTTAACTAAAATCTTGTAAGCAACGCCTATAAAATCTCAATCCTTCACTAAGTGAGGCTTTGTGTGTGTGTGTGTGTGTGTGTGTGTGATGTCTCCCCAGGCAAAACCTCTCAAACAGCAGTGACATCTCCAGCCCCTAAAGGAATTATTTTTATTTATTTTATTTTTGTGTGTGTGTGTATGAGTGTACTGTCTGCATGTAGGTTTGTGCACCAGTGTTGTGCAATGCCGCAGAGGTCAGAAGAGGGTCTCGGATTCCCCTAGAACTAGAGTTCTCCTGGAATTGGAGTTACAGATGGGGATCAAACCCGGGTCCTCTGCAAGAGCAGTCGGTGCTCTTAACCGCTAGGCTATCTCTCCAGCCCAGGAATTTTAAATAATCAATTTATGCTTGGTAGCAAAATGAAGACGTATTTGAAACAATCAAAATATAAAAAAGTAACCCATTTAACATCGCAGCCAATTGTGTTGGAATATAAGGACATGCAACATTTTCCCAGTTTATATATACATTGTCCTGTTTTGTAAAGCCAATCTCAAAACCTAACACTAGAAGAAAGCCACACACTTTACAATCATGTATTAACAGGAATAGGAGCAGGTAGCCACAAAAAAGAAGGAAAGGAAAAGCCATAAGCATTCATTTAGTTCACCAGGAGACAGATGATCATCACTTAAATCTTCAAAGTCAGATCAATCTGTAGTAGCTTCAGATTTAATGTCAAAGTCTTCTGTAGCTAAATTGAAGAAATAAGCTGTTATCATCTTCTAAGCAGGAAAATTTATTCTGTGTAATTTAATGTAACAGAGTCGTTTATACTTGTGACCATTGTGCCCTCTCACATTAGAGCAATAACATGACACATTGCAAAGCTTAGCAAAGTTTTACTAGCTGGGCTACTTTATTGATGCTACAAAGAAATAAAGAGACTTCCAATTCATGATGCTGCATAATAATATTTCTGAAGCTTTCTTTCCCTGGTTAACATAATGTTCCACAATTAGATCTTATTCCTCAAATTCAAACTAATGATAATGCTGATAAGGGTCAACTTTGGTGATAGATTAAACAGTCTCTACTGCTTTACATTGAGCCTGAGTGTCACTTATCATCTACCATTTGTTTTTTTTTTTAATTTTTAATATATATTTTGTACAAGATTATCAAATCTAGACCTGTGTCCCCCCATCCCCCACCCCATCAGAGCTCATGTATTCTGCCAAACATGCTTTTCATCTCTTTCTCAGTCTTTCTCAATATTTTCCATGTGGAAGTTGACTGTTTTGAGCAGAAGTTCACTGTTTCAGTCAGTTCTTTGATGCAGTTCTCTCTGTTGTTGTTGTTGTTGTTGTTGTTGTTGTTGTTTTTGTTGTTTCCAGTATGCATCACTCTCAACTGCTTGGACAAAAGCACAAGGGACCGTGCACAAGAAATACACTAGGTAATTGGCACTAGCATTCACAGATGAGGGATACCATTCATCGTTTGTTTTTCTGGGACTGTGTTACTTTACTGAGCATGATGTCTTCTAGCTCCAGCCATTTTCCTGTGCTTCAGGTGGTCTTGGGAGATCTCCCATCATCTACCATTTGTAAAGAATTCACATATTGCCTAAAATTCTGTGAATCAAAGCTTAAATGGTAGGATCAGTATCTCATCGAGCTTTAGAAGCAGTCCATAAGTTGAATGTGTCCGAAGATCTCCACTCATATTGAGTTATATTAATATTAAGATAAAATCATGCTCAATTAACCCTATAAGATCTAGCCTGGATTTATGTCTACCTGGAAAAAAATATATTTGCTAGTCATTATTCTGCCAATTTCCTCTGTGTTCTCCAACTCCAGGAACTTTTATGGGAACAGAGTTCCCCTAATAATCTCTCCTCCTCCTCCTCCACCTCCTCAACCTCCTCCTCCTCCTCCTCCTCCTCCTCCTCCTCCTCCTCCTCCTCCTTCTTCTTCTTCTTCTTCTTCTTTTTCTTCTTCTTCTTCTTCTTCTTCTTCTTCTTCTTCTTCTTCTTCTTCTTCTTTGAGACAGGGTCTGCCTATAGACCCAGATGTCCTGGAACTCACTCTGTAGACCAGGCTGGCTTGAACTCAAAGATATCCACCTGCCTCAACCTCCCGAGTGCAGGGATTCGCAAGGGATTCGCCCCCCACACCCAGCTTAAAGACAGTTCTTAGCTGCCATGTGGGTACTGGGAGTCTAACTCAGGTCCTCTGCAAGAGCAGTAGGTGCTCTTAACTGCTGAGCCCTTTCTCCAACCCCATAATGTCTACTTCTTGAAGTATTTTTTTCCATGGAACGTCCCAGGACAATACAAATGAAAAAAGGTTTTCTTCCTCCTAAGAATACTCATAGACAGTTTAGCACACTTTCAGGGCTCGAATTTGGGATTATAATCCAGGTTGCCCATGTAATTAACTGCCAGCGCCTTAGGTACCTTAAATGCAAATAAATGACTGTGCTGACGTAATTAGCCTCATCGTGAGGAAACACTAACTCTATCAATACCTTACCTTTTTCGCATTATAGCAAAAATTCTTCTTCCACTCAAGTTCAAACACAAAAGAAACAAAACTACATTGTATTTATATCACAATGAAACTAATAAAGAAATTGTAACCTTTATTTTTTTGGTCTTTTTGAAACAGGGCCCCAGCTGTCCTGAAATTCACTCTGTAGACCAGGCTGGCCTTGAACTCACAAAGATCTGCCTGCCTCTGCCTCCCAAGTGCTAGGATTAAAGGCGTGCACCACCACACCGGTCAGAAATTGTAAACTTTTTATGATCTGCTATGATGCTGTGGTGACTCAATAGCACATTAATGGGACTAAAAGAATCACATTTATCTCAGGCAAACATTTAATTATTATATTTGATGCAGGAAACAACATACTTTTTAATTAAAATGGGCATATATTATCATTTAATGGACAAAATAGCTGAGTTTAATTTATAAAGAAAACTCTAAAATTTAAAATTTCAAAAGTAAATTCTGGTTATTTCTTGTACCATAAATCAATGTCCTAAATTATAAAAAAAAAGGGAAAATGAAAGTCTACCTAAATTAATAATAGGTAGCCATTGTGTATTAATCTAATCTAATGGGATTTATTGCAGAGATTTTCTCAAGCCTTAATATTTCTTATATAAAGAAAGAATGAATGATTGGGAATGATTAAAAATATAATTGCAGGAAATATTCATTTCAACTCTAAATGAAAACTGGTAATGAATGAACGATGAATGACCATAGGTCTAGTCATTGCTCAGTAATCACAGTTAATAGAGAAATAAAGTTCAAATTAAAATATGCTGAAATAGAGCTAGTGAGGGGAAATTTGAAGTCCCTATTTTAATTTCTAATTAGCTACCTTGAAGCATTGAGCAATTTTACTAAGACTAAATTGCCCCTGCTACTTAAAGTCTTTTTCAGCTGATGATTCGCTCTAACAACCTTAACACTTTCACAATTGAGATGCATAGACTTTCTATGCTTTCAAACATTAGAATAAATTTTGAGGCACATAAGTAGTTATTTTATAGAAACATAGCTAGTAAAAAGTTAAATGCCATTGTTTCTGTGTATAATGGCACATATATGATATATATGCATATATAATAAAATTAAGATAGATCAAAGAAAAATATATCCATGATAAAGAAAATATGATTTAAGGCTAAACTACCAAACATATGGTTGTTCTATGATGATGGTAAACTGAATTGAATTTCTCTTGTTTAATATGAAAAGGAAAAACAATGTGATTCAAAATTCATGCTAGATGTTTAGGAGAATTATCCCTGTGAGTTGTCATAAATAGGGCACTGTCAAAAATGAGCAACAGTACCTTACAGGAAATAAAAAGCGGGGACACACAGAAGGCAGATGTAGGCAGATCTATGTAAGTTCAAAGCAACCCTGGTCAACATATAGTAAGTTTCAGGCTCACTGTGGCTACAGGGAAACCCTGTCTCAAAAAAGACAAAAAAAAAAAGAAGAAAAGAAAATAGAGTTAGAGTTGATTCTATCAGATTTTTATTAATTAAGATGTACTGTCCCACCCATTAAGTATGTATAAAATATGATCAAAAGTTTTGTACTCATAAGTTTGAATTCCAGCAGAAATGTCATAAAACTGTTGTTCATTTTGCCTAAGTGTCTTATTGGTAACTTGTATATTTAATATTGGAATAAACTGATGCCCTGATTAATTCAGTGGAGTCTGTTTGTAAATATGTAAATATTTATCTAACAGAGCATAATCAAATAAGCAGGTCTAGCTTGATATAGAAATAATAGTATATCAGTGTCTAGACTTAAGTTGCTTTAATTTAAGCAAGGCAGATCAATCACACAGGTGAATATCAGCATACCTTCAGCCAACCATGCCCATTTCACTTGGACTACAGGAGGTGTTGATACGGCACCAAAGTCATCATGCATTTTAATAGCTAAAAGTAACTGACACTCGTTTGTTCACAGTATGCATCAGCCTTGCGTAATACAATAGTCCCACCATCTTCATGATGCCTATGGTGGAAGAACGAACACGGCTGCTCATGTGTTGCTCTTAAGTCAGGCTACCATGAAGTGACAAATGATAGAGATTTCTCTGACAAAAATAACTGCCATGATCATAACCTCACCCCTAGGATATATCCAAAATGTTGACGATAAAACCAATGCTGACCATTCTTCACAAATGACATCTGCAAGGTTTACACAATACTGAGAGAAACATTGACAGATGGTCTATACCACACCATCTAGGAAATAGTACTAGGAACTTGCATTTTCCCATATAGTTTTGGAAGAAAGCAAAATCATCTGAGAGGAAAAAATACCTGTCAGGTGAGACATTTTCATCACATACTTGGAATAACACCAGTGCTGACAATAATAATAAAAGACTGTGAGTTCTGAGCCTCCCTGTTTTGTTGTGTCACTTTTAAACTGATACTAGTTTTTTTGTTTGTTTGTTTTTTTACTTTTAAGTCAATTTGATCTATAGAAAAGTCTCAATAAATCACAACTATGGAATTTCTTCATAATATGGACATAAATTAGTTACAGAATTTGTGCCAAGATAACTGAATGAGGGAATCTCATTTTATGGCTCTGCCCAGTTTTCTGTACTCTCTCATTTAAATGTGATGGCCTATGGAGTCTGATTCATGGCCTACATGTCCTCCAGTATAGATCTATCCACTAGGCCCACCAAGAGTTCCATTCCTGTAAGACACTGTCTTTGTTCCTCCCTGCAGCCATCAATTGCCTAAAGTTCCTTTGGTTAGGTTGGGAGTGGTGATGGCTTGAGCAACTTTGAAAAAATTTCAGTGAGTCATCTCAGCTTTAGATTCATTTCTCAAGAAAGAACATCAAAAGGCAGAAAATCATTGGCCACATGCTAGCTGTACTGATAGTGAGGCTGGGTAGCGCTCTGACCTCACTGTCAGTGACCTGGTGATTTTCTCATGGCCATGAATGTAATGAAGTCCACGCTGGGATTTCAACCTGAGGCTACCCACCAGGAAAGCTCCCATTTGTTCTATTATATCTAGGTTAGGACTTGGCATATTATCCCATTCTGGGAACAACTTTTAACAAATTCATTAATTAAGGTCATGTTGACACTTCTATTTTCAACTAAAACATCTGTTAATTTACAGAGAGGTCTCCTTGGTTTAAACCAACTTGTCATTACTGCCTTTCAATGAGGGATAATGTGTTTGGGCTTTACAAGTACTCTAAGTGTGAATTGAAAGGATTAACAGTTCTTGCCAATGGGCGCACTTTGTCCATATTTTTACATAATAATAGTTCTCAAGAAGACACTGGTTCTAAACAGAATAAATGATCACTCCACAGCAGATCTATAAACAGAATCAGGATTAATGAATTTGCTGGCAGCTATTGGTTTTAATTAGCCCAAGTTCAACTGCAGCAGAATCATATCTGTCTAAAAGACTTGGACTGTGCTAACACAGATCTTGGACTGTTTGTGTCAATTTAGTGGAGTAATTGGCCAGATTCTTATTTTAAAGCAGGCAATGCAACTAATTTGACAAAAAAGTATTTCCTTTTTATATTTATTTTCCTTTGACCTGGCCACTGTTTCTGTTCTTAAACTATCATATCCACCTACCTTTCTAATTTGCATACTATGTCATTTATCTTGAATATTTAATGGATATTTTTTCTATTGTGCATTTACCTTTCTCCTTGCCTGTCTGTCAAGCCTTCTCATTTGACTAGCACCATCAGGAAGCACTCTCTTTTATGTCACTCCAGATTCTAGCCTCTAGGAACAGTTTCTGAATGTACTTTTAGAGGCCCCTTTCATTCTAGGATTCAGTAGTAAGATTGCTCATGATGTTTTCTGATGAGACTATGAACCTCCTCAAAGATTAATAAAATCTGTGAGAGGATTATATTTAATATCACATACAAGATGAAGTATTTGTAATCTTGTGTCAGAAGTTCTTATATCCCTGAGCCCAACTGAGGTACATTTGGTCAAATGAAAACGAATCTTTTTACACCTACATACTGTTTTAAAACCTCATCCAAGGGCTGTGCGTGGTGGTGCACACCTTTAATCCCAGCACTCAGGAGGCATCTCTGTGAGTTCAAGGCCAGCCTGGTCTACAGAGTGAGCTCCAGGCCAGCTGGGACTAAAGGGAGACCTTGTCTCAAAAATACCCCCACCCCCCCAAAAAAAAACCTCATCCATATACTAACTGAACACAGACATCCTTTCTTTGTATGAATATCAAACAACCCCATTTGCTTATGATTTTATGAAGCGTTTCTGGAGAAGCACAGCACATCTTTGGACCTGGTTTTCAAAAATAATTGAGGTAAAAGGGATTAGAATTCCCCAATGGATTAGATGAGATTCCTTGAATCTAGAAGGGTAGAAGTCAAGGTTGAATTCAGTTAAAACCAGTGAACTGTCTCAGGAAGCCGTAGACAATGAGATGCACATGGAGATGGAGCTCTCTCATTCTGTCCTGGACTTGCAAAGTGTTGCAACTTGAACTTTGCTTACATCGGGAAGAGAAATTCCAGAGAGTAATAGGGGAAGAATATGAAAATTATCCAGATTATATTTCAACAAAACTGGGTTTACTTCCTAGGAATCCATGATTGCAAGCAGACAATGAGTTATGTCACAATTCTGAGACACCAAAATTTGAATTGACTTGTCTGACTCTGTGCCTAGTCCTCAAAAAAAACAGCCAGTGCTGCCTAAAATGGGCTGCCATCTTTGGTGGAACCCTTGATCCCTATAGATTGTATAGGCCTCATGCTCATGAGCCTCTAATCACTTAACATTTTCCCTAATTATTATTTATCTTAGTCCAGTTTAAGCTGCTGTACTTCAAGACCACAGACTGGGTAAATTATAAACAACGAATTTTAAGTAGTATCTAGTTCTAGAGCATGCAAAGATCAGGGGTCACATCTGGTAAAGTTCTTCTTGATGTAGAAGTGTGAGTGGGTATGAATAGAGAGAAAAAGTACACAGAAAGATGGGGAGAACATGCAAGAGACAAAGGGAGTACTCAGAAGACAGAGGGAGCACATGGAAGACAGAACATTCAGAAAAACAGAGGAAGCACTCAGACAGAGGGAGCACTCAGAAAGACAGAGGGAGCACGTGGAAGACAGAACATTCAGAAAAACAGAGGGAACACTCAGAAAGACAGAGGGAGCACTTGGAAGACAGAGGGAGCACGTGGAAGACAGAACATTCAGAAAGACAGAGGGAACACTCAGAAAGACAGAGGGAGCACTTGGAAGACAGAGGGAGTACATGGAAGACAGAACATTCAGAAAACAGAGGGAACACTCAGAAAGACAGAGAGAGCACTCAGAAGACAGGGGGAGCACTCAGAAAGACATAAGGAATATTCACAGACAGAGGGACCACTTGGAAAAACAGAGGGGGTATTCAAAAGAAAAAGGGGGTACATGGAAGACAGGGTGAGCACACAGAAATAGGGAGCATTCAGAGGACAGAGTACTCAGAAGATGGAACACTCAGAAAGATAGAGAAAGTACTCAGGAGACAAAGGGAGCATTCAGAAGACAGGGTGAGCACTCAGAAAGACAGAGGGAGTACTCAGAAGACAGATCACTCAGAAAGACAGGGGGAGCACTCCAAAGACAGAGGGGGCACATGGAAGACAGGGTGAGCACACAGAAATAGGGAGTCCTTAAAGGACAGAGGGAGCACTCAGAAAGACAGAGGGAACACTCAGAAAGACAGAGGGAACACACAGAAAACAGTGTGAGCACACAGAAAGACAGAGGGAGCACTCAGGAGACAGAGGGGGCACATGGAAGACAGGGTGAACACACAGAAATAGGGAACACTCAGAAGACAGAGGGAACACTTAGGAGACAGAGAGAGGACTCAGAAAATAGGGTGGGTCAGTGGAAGGGAGTTTATATGAAACTCACTCATTATTGTGAACCCATTTCCACAGTAATAGCTAAAGCACTGGTTTCTGCCCTTTTGACCTAACCATTGATGTCCTTATTACTTAATACTGCTAAAATTGCAATTAAATTTCAGCATGAGTTTGGGAGGAGATTTTCAAGCTGAAGCACTAATGTTCTCTTCCTCAGCATGGCAAAGGCAGGATGCATATCCTGCCCCTCAACTCTCACCTTAATGATTGGAATTTCCCATATTACTTTGAATTGCTAAAGAAGATTACTCAGAGGAATCCCTGTGGGAGGCAGCTTTGCTTGAGGGACCTTGGTAATGGGAAAGTCAGACCTGTGCCCTTCCTTGTCACCTTGCTCTGCAGCTCTTCATTAAGAGATGAGCATGAAATATCATGTAGATTCAGCTCTGTGTCCATTGGAGTGATTGCAAAGTCTGTAGTGGGCACAGAAATAGATCAGGAAAGTTGAATGGACACAGATCACACAGAAGTATGTGTATCTCTGAACTCAAACCCACCTTGGCTCGTCAAACCCACCTTGGCTCGGCTGCCCTCCCCTTGGCGCTTCCTTCATCCAGTTGTCACAAAGACTTCATCTTAAAAATAGTGCTCAACTCACTTTTAGTGCAAATTTATTCTTATGCTTCTCAAAGTAGCCTTTATTATGGCTGTTTCTAGTAAAAAATAATTTTTGAACCATCTGTCTAGTAACTGTGCCATACATTTCCTTAGTTTGGTTTAGGGTTCTACTCTCTTTACTGTAAAACTATTAAAGGTCCTCTTGATTCTGGGTTTACAAGCTGCCCATTGGCACATGTCATCACTTTGCTGTCAGTATTTCAGCATTGTCTAAGATTTTTGATGCATTGAAGTGTCTCTTGACTTTCTGAATGATCACTTGCTGTATCCATTTATTATCTCTGGAAGTGGGGATATGAACAGTTGTTAGCCTCCATGTGGGTGCCAGGAATCCAACACAGGTCCTCTGCAAAAGCAGTCAGTGCTCTTCACTACTGAGCCATGTCTCTAGCTGCTGATTTTCTATTTTTAATTACATTTATTTATTTACTATTTTTTTGTATGAGCATATATGTATGGGCACATACATGTCATTGTGTGGATGTTAGATGACAACTTTCAAAAGTCGGTTTTCTCCTTCCCCCCATGTGGATCCCATTAACTCGGGGCATCAGGCTAAACAGCCAACCCCATTCATCTGCTGGGCCAACCGGCTGGCCTTGGTCTAATATCTTTAAGTTTTTTTCATATGATTTATATATTGATATACCTATAAACATATATATCCAATATGTATTTTATAGTTACATATTTATTATGCTTGTATTTTTCTCAAATTTAGTTTTTAAAATATTTCTTGTTTTAAAAATATAGTACACAACTTGCCACACCTACTAGATTTTTATATTATCTTTTCTTTTTCCTGTATTTTCTGGTTTTAACCAAATTACAATTTTTCTCCATGTTTTCTCTTCTGTTAAGGGTTTTATTACAGCTTTTTGAGATATGACACACATACAATAAAATACAGGGTTTGTTAGTTTGGTTTTGGATCATATCATTTTGTCTATAAACACTACTGTATTTATTTTGGATCAAATATTTGATTTTGGATCATATCATTTTGTCTATAAATACAGTAGTGTTTATAGACAAAATGATACGCTCAGTAATGTTTCCATCAAGCTTGAGTACTTTATATTTCACTGTCTCTCCCAATTGTCCTACTTATACCAACCTGTACAAAGTTAAACAGACATTGCAAGAGTTGACAGCCTTGTCTCAGTCTACATTTAGAAATAAAACACCAAGTCCTTTTTCTTTCATCCAATATGATCTTACCAGTAGAGTGTTCTTTGTGCAGCTGGTCTGTCATCTGAGCCTCTTGATGCAATAGCTCCTCTGCTCACTCCGTAATTGGTTATGACTTGCTCTGGACTTTGTAGTTCTAGAAGATTCACTTCACTTGGATGTTTTCTGTGTGTTCTAGATTAATTTTTTTATATTTCAAAATTCTTTTATTTTTGTTGTGTTTGTATATCATCAATCTATTATTAGTTTCTACCATTATTTATCTGTTCATAGACTATGAAAATAGTAAGAAATTCAAAACTACAAAACACCTATGATAAGGGACCAGAAGAGCTATCTCCAGAATTCACTCAGGAAACAAAAAATCTTTTATAATACTTTTTATGGGTGTAACTTTCAAATCTCTGTTCAGTACCAAATGTAGCTCTTTGCTATCCTAGCTTTTACTAAAGTTTTCAGACCCAACACTAATTATCTTAAAGACATGAAACATTAAATGGCAGTCCTTTGAGCTAAAAATTATTTAGCCAAAGTTGAAGGAGTCCCCAAGTCATGATAATCAAAGACAGAGTTACTCAGACAAGTAATGTTCGGTCTTCCATTCCAGAATTTTGCATATTTTTCAATATTACTATCATGAAGATCTGGGCTGTGTTTATTATATCTTTTCTTTTACATTTTTATGTGCACATAATGAAAAGGAAGTTCATAGTATTAAGCTTATTTATGTCCAGTAAAGACTAAATGCTGACATTTATTTCTACTCTCTCAAAGGTGCTAGCCATGCCTTACTTTTGAGAATCTGAAATGTAGACTGTGAGAATTGAAGCTGAGTATAAATATTTACTAACTTTAATAAACTTCAATCTTAAATAGACAAATGCGAGAGTGTACAACTGTTTTGTTTGTTTGTTTTAATACAGGGTTTCGCTATAGTCCTGGGCATCTCACAAGATCCTCCTGCCTCTCCGTCCTAAGTGTTGAGATTAAAGGCTTGCAACATGGTGCCTCACCCTTTGCTTTTTTTTCTTTCGTTTTTCTTTGTTTTTCATAGTACTGTTATTGATAATGTAGGATTCAATGCATACTGTTGAAGGACGTACATTCAAAAGTCTTTCATTGAAACAATATTGCAAAATAAATATACAGACTATGACTGGAGAGAATTAAATACTTTAGTTTTACATTTTCAACCCAATCCTTACTTTACATACCATTAAAAATAAGCATCCTGGGGCTGGAAAGACGGCTAACTCACCAGTTAAGAGCACTGACTAAGCCGTGTGTGGTGGCACACACCTTTAATCCTAGCACTCGCGGGTCAGAGGCAGGCAGATCTTTGTGAGTTCAAGGCCAGCCTGGTCTACTTAGTGAGTTCCAGGACAGCTGGGGCTACAGGGAGACCCAGTCTCAAAAAAGACCGAAAAAAAAAAAAAAAAAAAAAAAAAAAAGAGCACTGACTGCTCTTGCAGAGGACCTGGGTTCGGTTCCCACCACCCATATGTCAGATAACAATCATCTGTAACTCCAGTCCCAGAGGAATCTAACACCTTCTTCTGATCTCTGTGGATATTTCATGACATGAGTACACTTACATACATTCATACAGTACACTCATACAAGTTAAAAATTAATAATTTTTAAAAAATAAATGTACTATACATTGCCATATCTGAGTATATAAAATTAAACTATTATTGTAGGATCTGAGACAAGTTCATTTTTGCTTAAACTAAAATTGTTTCTTGTTTATCTAAGAGTCTCTGCTTCTTTCCCTTTACTTCTTCACAAAAAAGAAATATTATTGAGAAGTTAAAAGGATTTAGAGACCCATCGCAATTACTCTAGCTTTAGAAAGCATGGAATTCTTGTCTCTGGTCATTGAGAAATGTACTTCTTGTGTCTGAGAAGCTCTGAAGTCTAGATTCATTTTTATGAACTATGAGGTGAGGTGAAGCATTCACATTTTTATGTGCAACAGACACATTTATTATTGACTAGTCCCTCCATAAGTCTTCATTTTTTAATTAATATTGGCCAACTCTATAAACTGATCTGGAATATAAAAATAAAATCCTGCTAGCATTATCCTTATAAACATCATTTTTCATGTTTTCTATACACTTGCCCTGCACATTTCAATAACCCACATGGTGTTCCTTCTTCCCTGTTGGTCTAATATAATTTTTATGTTTTTTTCTTTGGGTCCATGTATCCCTTGAAATAAGCACATGCTTAGTGGGCCTCTTTGGATTCTGGAGGCAGCACATTCCTCATCTGGGTGTGTTCCTACAAACCATATATCAGAACTTGGAAGGCAGTTAGCTTGAGTGGGGCCTGGAACAGGAATAGGCTCTTGAATAGGTCCAGGCTACTGCACAGGCTGCTCTGCCTCTTGTAGCATATGATCTGATCCAGCAGACCCAATGATGCTTGAGGTATCAGTGGCAGAGAGAGATGCCATCTGATGTCTATGGCAGGCCCCCACAGGAGAATCACAGGAGGCCATTGAGATTTTGGAGTCAGGCTTCATTCTCCCTTTGAGAGGCAGCCTGCTATTGGGCCTTAGTGGAAACTGAACATTTGACAATGGGCCACCAAGTCACCTTGCTACCTGAGCTGCTCATCATGAGCTGGGTGTTATCTGACCCACCAAACCATAAAGTAGGAAGAGCGCAACAACAGTCCATTACCAAATGGAAGTGGGAGATACGTGACAGGGCACGGGTAGGCCTTGAGGCCACAAACAAGCTACATGAAGAAGTTGCCCAAATGCCTGTGGTTCCCACTCTTGTTACAATGGCTCCTGCTCTCAAGCATGCACCCATGGCTTCATGGGGTTTGCCCTATGATCAGTTAACTGAAGAAAATAAGACCAGGGCCTGGTTTACTAATGGGCATGACATGCAGGCCCCACCCGGATGTGCTCAACTGCAACATTATAGCCAATTTCTGGAACAACCCTGAAGAACACTGGTGAAAGAAGTTCTTCACAGTGTACAGAACTTTGGACAGTACACATAGTTTTGCATTTTGCCTGGAAGGAGAAATGGCCAGAGGTTCCATTATATACTGATTCATGGGCTGTAGCTATGGTTTAGTTGGATGGTCAGGGATTGGGAAGGAGCATGACTGGAAAATTGATGAGAAAGCATTTGGGGAAGAAGTATGTGGATAGATCTCGCTGAATGAGCAAAGGATGTGAAGATACTTGTGTCTCATGTAAATGCTCATCAAAAGGTGATTTCAGCAGGGGATGAGTTCAATAATCAAGTAGATCAGATTACCCGTTCTGTGGACAGTCAGCCTCTTTCTCCAGCCATCTTTGTCATTGTTCAATGGGCCCATGAACAAAGTGGCCATGGTGGCAGAGATGATGGTTATTCATGGGCTTGACAGCATGGACTCCCCTCACCAAGGCTGATCTGAGTACAGCTGCTGCCGAGTGCCAGATCTGCCAACAGCAGAGGCCAACACTGAGCCCAACATATGGCATTAGTCCCTGGGTGGCCAGCTGGCAACCTGGAAGCAGGTTGACTACATTGAATCACTTCCATCATGGAGGTGGAAGTGCTTTGTCCTTACAGGAATAGACACTTATTCTGTTTATGGGTTTGCCTTTCCTGTATATAATGCTTCTGTCAAAACTACCATCAAGGGACTTACAGAATGTCTTATCCACCGTCGCGGTATTTGGCACAGCATTGCTTCTGACCAAAGAAGTGTGACAGTGGGCCCATGGTCATGGACTCCATTGGTCTTACTTATCATGTGCCCCACCATCCTGAAGTAGCTGGCTTGACAGAATGGTGGAATGGCCTCTTGAAGACACAGTTACAGTGCCAATTAAGCAGGACATAAGGAGATACTATTGGATGTCAAGTTGACAAGGGGTAAACTTGTAATGGTTAATCCTGGGTGTCAACTTGACTGGATCTGGGATTAGCTGAAATGAGAGAGATCTTCTGATTGGATCTTTTGAAGCTGGAAGAAGCCTCTAAATATGGCATCACCTCCTGATGGCTGAAGGGAGCTTTGCCTTTTTGCAGCCTGCCTTCTCTCTCACTGGTGAGTTCGTCTTGCTGTGACCAACTTCAGATTCCAGAGGAACAGATCTGGAACCCATTAGGCCTTCAGCAACAGAGTGGAACTGCTGAGCAAGTACCAGACTGTCAGGTTCTCCAGTGAGCTGCAGCTATTGTTGGACTACTTGGACTCTATCCTCTGGGATAATCTAATAGATCCATATAATTACACACACACACACACACACACACACACACACACACACACACACACACACATATATATTCATTTGGTCAGTGTTCTTTAGAAAACATTGACTAACACAGTAGCTCAGGTTGGCCTTAGATTTAGCTAACCTCTGCCTCAACTTCCTCGGTGCTGAGACTACAGATATGTCCCATCATGACTGGCTTTGTCCCAATGTCCTCAGCCATGTGAGTGCAGTGAGAGCCTGTGGTAAAAAGGATCCCTACCTAATGTAGATAGGAAAGTGGTTTTTTTATGGAAGGCAGACATGTACCATGTAACCATGTTTGAGGGAGAAAATTCTGTTCCTCTCTGATTTAGTAGATAAGATATAACTCAGAGGGAAATCTACAAATTACAAGATCATTTTACATAAGGTATGTTTTAATTTAAGAATGTATAAAACAAATTATAGTGTTTTCAAAAGGAAAACTATAAATTGTTTTAACTATTGTCCTTGAACATCTGAAAATGCATTCATAACAAAATTCCTTTGATAATTCCAATGAAAATAGCAATGCAAACTTAGATTTTCATCAAAACCACACACATCCATTCTCCACTACATATATTCTTGGTCCACTGATAATTAAAATAGATGAATATATTTAACCTGATTCTGAGTCAGAGAATTACAAATGCTGTTGTGGAGATGCATCTTTATTTATTATAAATGTTCATATATTTTTATTATTTGCTCAAATATGTAAAAGTAACAACGTAGCCAACAAAAGCCAGTTTTTGATCTTAGAAATAAATTATATTTGTCTGAGAAATGTATTCTATATTTATATTTATTGCATATTTACCTTGTATATTTTATTGAGAAAACTGTATATAGAATATAAGTTATACTGTTTCTTCCTCATAAGAGCTATTATGTTTTATATTGTTTGGGTCAAATCCAGCAAGACATATACATACTTGAACAAATGCAATGTTAACGGCAAAAATTATAGAGTGTAGTCTTTTGTGAGATTTTGATAGTCTACTATATAAAATTACCTCAGGAACAGTAAGACTAAAATTATTGACATCCAGCAGTTTTCAAAATTCCTATTCATATTAGTATGACTGAGGAATTTCTAATCATACTCCATTCATTCATTCATCCATTCTTTCATTCATGTTTTTGGCTGTCAAATTTTAAACTGCAGCTGAAATTCTTTTTAATTATTTATTTATTATTATTTATGTGTATGAGTGTACTGTCTGCATGTAGAATAGTGCACCTTGTCGTGCAATACCATCAGAAGAGGGCATCAGATTCCCCTGGAACTGGAGTTAAAGACGGTTCTTAGCCACCATGTGGGTGCTGCGAATCAAACCCGGGTCCTCTGTAAGAGCAGTCAGTGCTCTTAACCACTAAGCCATCTCTCCAGCCCCAAAATTCGAAGTTCTTTTTTTTATGTGTATGAGCGTACTGTCTGCATGTAGGTTGGTGCATCCATGTCGTGCAATGCTGGGGAGATCAGAAGAGGGTGTCGGATTCCCCTGGAACTGGAGTTAAAGATGGTTCTTAGCCTCTGTGTGGGTGCTGGGAATCCAACCTAGGTCCTCTGCAAGAGCAGTCGGTACTCTTAACAGATGAGCCATCTCTCCAGCCCCATGAAATTCTTAACTTTAAGTCAATGAAGGTAGAAAGGTACAATAGAGTTTCTGTGTTTGTATGTCTTTGTATGTATGTATGTATGTATGCATGTATGTTTGTATGTGTATGTATGTATAAAGTGAATATAATGAGGGGCTGGAGAGATAGCCTAGCGGTTAAGAGCATCGACTGCTCTTGCAGAGGATGCGGGTTCGACCCCTAGCACCCACATGGCGGCTAAGAACCGTCTGTAACTCCAATTCCAGGAGAATACCAGTTCCAGGGGAATCCGAGACCCTCTTCTGACCTCCACGGCATTGCACGACACGGGTGCACAAACCTACATGCAGATGGTACATTCATACACACACAAAAATAAATAAAATTAAAAAAAAGTGAATATAAGGAAACTAACTGAAATATATGTAAGGAAGATGGAGTGTTGTAAAGTGGAACTAGTGTTTGGGTTGTAGGTAGAAGGAGTTTATTTAATTTGGAAGAAGAAATGCACTATGTGAAAAAGCATATTTGAGAAGAGTCCTGAATGGTGTGGTGAGGTAACCCACGAGGGAGTATTAGAGAAGAGTCCTGAATGATGTGGTGAGGTGACCCACCATGATGTATTAGAGAAGAGTCCTGAAGGTGTGGTGAGGTAACCCATGACGATGTATTAGAGAAGAGTCCTGAATGGTGTGGTGAGGTGACCCACGATGATGTATTAGAGAAGAGTCCTGAATGATGTGGTGAGGTGACCCACGATGATGTATTAGAGAAGAGTCCTGAATGATGTGGTGAGGTGACCCACGATGATGTATTAGAGAAGAGTCCTGAATGATGTGGTGAGGTGACACATGGTGATGTATTAGAGAAGAGTCCTGAATGTAAGTGGTTGAGGTGACCACATGGTATGTATTAGAAAAGAGTCCTGAATGATGTGGTGAGGTGACCCATGTGATGTATTAGAGAAGAGTCCTGAATGGTGTGGTGAGGTGACCCATGGTGATGTATTAGAGAAGAGTCCTGAATGGTGGGAGAGGACCACATGAGATGTTTAGAGAAGAAGAGCCTGAATGATGTGGTGAGGTGACCCCGATGATGTATTAAAGAAGAGTCCTGAATGTGTGGTGAGGTTACCCATGTGATGTATTATAGAAGAGTCCTGAATGATGTGGTGAGGTAACCCATGTGATGTATTAGAGAATAGTCTGAATGATGTGTGAGGTGACCCATGAGGGATGTATTAGAGAAGATCCTGAATGGTGTGGTGAGGTGACACCATGTATGTATTAGAGAAATCTATGTGGAGCCACGTGATATAGAGTGTCTGAATGATGTGGTGAGGTGACCATGGTGATGTAATTAGAGAAGAGTCCTGAATGATGTGGTGAGGTGACCCAGGGTGATGTGTTAGAAAAGAGTCCTGAATGGTGTGGTGAGGTGACCCATGGTGATGTATTAGAGAAGAGTCCTGAATGGTGTGGTGAGGTGACCCATGAAGATGTATTAGAGAAGATCATTGAATGTGTGGTGATTGACCCACATGATGATTAGAGAAGAGTCCTGAATGATGTGGTGAGTGACCCATGATATGTATTAGAGAGAGTCCTTAATGATGTGGTGAGGTGACACATTGTGATGTATTAGAGAAGAAGTGTCCTGAATGTTGTGGTGAGGTACCCATGGTTATGTATTAGAGAGAGAGTCCTTAATGATGTGGTGAGGTGACACATGTGATGTATTAGAGAAGAAGTGTCCTGAATGTTGTGGTGAGGTGACCCATGGTATGTATTAGAGAGAGTCCTAATGATGTGGTGAGGTGACACATGTGATGTATTAGAGAAGAAGTCCTGAATGTGTGGTGAGGTGACCCATGGAGATGTTTAGAGAAGAGTCCTGAATGGATGTGGTGAGGTGACACATGATGTATTAGAGAAGAGGTCCTGAATGATGTGGTGAGGTGACCCATGTGATGTATTAGAGAAGAGTCCTGAATGATGTGGTGAGGTGACACATGGTGATTATTAGAGAAAGTCCTGAATGATGTGGTGAAGTAACCCATGGTGATGTATTAGAGAAGAGTCCTGAATGGTGTGGTGAGGTGACCATGTGATGTTATTAGAGAAGATTCCTGAATGATGTGTGTGAGGTGACACCATGTGATGTATTAGAGAAGAGTCCTGAATGTGTGGTGAGGTGACCCATGGTGATTATTAAGAAGAGTCCTGAATGTGTGGTGGGTGACACCATGGTGATGTATTAGAGAAGAGTCCTGAATGATGTGGTGAGGTGACCCATGGTGATGTATTAGAAGAAGAGTCCTGAATGATGTGGTGAGGTGACCCATGGTGATGTTTAGAGAAGAGTCCTGAATGGTGTGGTGAGGTGACCCATGGTGATGTATTAGAGAAGAAGAGTCCTGAATGATGTGGTGAGGTGACCCACGATGATGTATTAGAGAAGAGTCCTGAATGATGTGGTGAGGTGACCCATGTGATGTATTAGAGAAGAGTCCTGAGGTGAGGTAACCCATGGTGAGGTATTAGAGAAGATTCCTGAATGGTGTGGTGAGGTACCACATGAGATGTATTAGAGAAGATGTCCTGAATGATGTGGATGATTAACCCATGGTGATGTATTAGAGAAGAGTCCTGTTGATGTGGTGAGGTACACCAGTGATGATGTATTAGAGAAGAGTCCTGAATGATGTGTGGTGAGGTGACCCATCGATGGATGTGATTATGGAAGAGTCCTGAATGATGTGGTGAGGTGACCCATGTGATGTATTAGAGAAGAAGAGTCTTGAATGTGTGGTGAGGTGACCATGATGATGTTAGAGAAGATCCTGAATGGTGTGGTGAGGTGACCCACGATGATGTATTAGAGAAGAGCCCTGATGTTGTGGTGAGGTGACCCACGATGATGATTAGAGAAGAGTCCTGAATGATGTGGTGGAGGTGACCCACATGATGTAGTAGAGAAGAAGTGCCTGAATGATTGTGGTGAGTGACCCATGGTGATGTATTAGAGAGAGTCCTGAAATGATGTGGTGAGGTGACCATGGTGATGATTAGAGAAGAGTGTCCTGAATGTGTGGTGAGGTGACCCATTGTGATGTATTAGAGAAGAGTCCTGAATGTTGTGGTGAGGTGACCCATGGATGTATTAGAGAGAGTCCTTATGATGTGGTGAGGTGACCCACGGTGATGTATTAGATAAGAGTCTCTGAATGATGTGGTGAGGTGAACATGGTGATGTATTAGAGAAGAGTCCTGAATGATGTGTTGAGGTGACACCATGGTGATGTACTAGAGAAGAAGAGTCCTGAAGGTGTGTTGAGGTGACCCAGATGATGATTAGAGAAGAGTCCTGAAAGATGGGTGAGGTGCCACATGATGTATAGAAAGGTCTGAATGTGTGGTGAGGTGACACATTGTGATGTATTAGAGAAGAAGTGTCCTGAATGTTGTGGTGAGGTACCCATGGTTATGTATTAGAGAAGAGTCCTAATGGTGTGGTGAGGTGACCCATGATTGATGTATTAGAGAAGAGTCCTGATGGATGTGGTGAGGTGACACATGGTGATGTAATAGAGAGAGTCCTGAATGATGTATGGTGAGGTGACCATGGTGAGTGTATTAGAGAAGAGTCCTGATTGGTGTGGTGAGGTGACACCATGAAGATGTATTAGAGAAGAGTCCAGAATGATGTGGTGAGGTGACCCATTGATATGTTTAGAGAAGAAGTGCCTGAATGTGTGGTGAGGTACCCATGACGATGTATTAGAGAAGAGTCCTGAAATGATGTGGTGAGGTGACACATGATGATGTATGAGAATGAGTCCTGAATGTGTGGTGATGGTGACCATGGTGATGTATTAGAGAAGAGTCTGAATGATGTGGTGAGGTAACCATGGTGATGTATTAGAGAAGAGTCTGAATGATGTGGTGAGTGGAAGCCATGATGATAGTTTAGAGAAGAGTCCTGAATGTGTGGTGAGGTGACCATGAGTTGTATTAGAGAAGAGTCCTGAATGATGTGGTGAGGTGACACCTTGGTGATGTATTAGAGAAGAGCCTGAATGGTGTGGTGAGGTTGACCCATGTGATTTAGAAAGAGTCTGAAGTGGGAGTTGCCCTGGATAAAGAGAAGAGTCTGAATGTTGGTGAGTGACACATGATGTATTAGAGATGAGTCCTGAATGATTGTGGTGGAGGTGACACATGGTATGTATGAGAGAGAGTCCTGAATGATGTGGTGAGGTGACCCTGGTGATGTATTAGAGAAGAAGTGCCTGAATGGGTGGTGAGGTGACCCCATGGTTATTATTAGAGAGGAGTCCTGAATGATGTGGTGAGTGATGAACCAGTGATGTATTAGAGAAGAGTCCTGAATGATGTGGTAAGGTGACACATGTGATGTATTAGAAAGAGTCCAGAATGTGTTGGTGAGTCCACCCATGGTGAATGTATTAGAAGAAGAGTCCTGATTGGTGTGGTGAGGTGACACATGGAGATGTATTAGAGAAGAGTCAGAATGATGTGGTGAGGTGACACATGGTGATGTATTAGAGAAGAGTCCTGAATGGTGTGGTGAGGTGACCCATTGTGTATTTAGAGAAGAGTCCTGAATGTGTGTGGTGAGGTGACCCATGGTGATGTGTAGAGAAGAGTCTGAATGGTGTGGTGAGGTGGCCCATGAGATGTATTAGAGAAGATCCTGAATGATGTATTGAGGTGACCCATGGATGATGTTTAGAGAAGAAGTCCTGAATGAGTGGTGAGGTAACCATGACGATGTATTAGAGAAGATCCTGAATGATGTGGTGAGACCCACGATGATGTATTAGAAAAGAGTCCTGAATGATGTGGAGGTACCCATGACGATGTATTAGAGAAGTCCGGAGTGGTGACCCATGGTGATTTGTATTAGAGAAGAGTCCTGATGATGTGGTGAGGTACACCCATGAAGATGTATTAGAGAAAATGTCCTGAATGATGGTGATGAGGTGAAACCACTGGTGATGTATTAGAGAAGATTCCTGAATGAGTGTGGTGAGGTACCCATGATGATGTATTAGAGAAGAGTGCTGAATGATGTGGTGAGGTGACCCTGGTGATGTATTAGAGAAGAGCTGAATGGATGGTGAGGTGACCCATGGTGATGTATTAGAGGAGTCCTGAATGATGTGTTGAGGTGACACATGGTGATGTATTAGAAAGAAGAGTCCTGAATGGTGTGGTGAGTTGCCCACGATGATTTATTAGAGAAGAGTCCTGAAGGTGATGTGGTGAGGTGACCCATGGTGATTATTGTGAGAAGAGTCCTGAATGATGTGTGAGGTGACACGATGGTGATTATTAGAGAAGAGTCCTGAATGAGTGTGGTGAGGTGACCATGATTATGTATTAGAGAGGAGTCCTAGAATGATGTGGTGAGGTGCACATGGTGATGTATTAGAGAAGAATCCTTGAATGTGTGGTGAGGTACCATGGTGATGTATTAGAGAAGAGTCCTGAATGATGTGGTGAGGTAACCCATGACGATGTATTAGAGAAGTGTCCTGAATGATGTGGAGAATTAACCCATGGTGTTGTATTAGAGCAGATTCCTGAATGATGTGGCGAGGTGACACAGGATGATGTATTAGAGAAGAGTCCTGAATGATGTGGTGAGGTGACCCATGGTGATGCATTAGAGAAGAAGTGTCCTGAATGATGTGTGAGGTAACCCATGTGATGTATTAGAGAAGATTCCTGAATGATGTGGTGAGTTGACCCACCATGATATTAGAAAGAGTCTTGAATGGTGTGGTGAGGTGACCATGATGATGTATTAGAGAAGTAGTCCTGATGTGTGGTGAGGTCACCCACGATGATGTATTAGAGAAGAGTCCTGAATGGTGTGGTGAGGTGACCCATGATGATGTATGAGAGAAGAGTCTTGAATGATGTGGTGAGGTGACACATGGTGATGTATTAGAGAAGAGTCCTGAATGGTGTGGTGAGGTGACCCATGGTGATGTATTAGAGAAGAGTCCTGAATGGTGTGGTGAGGTGACCCATGAAGATGTATTAGAGAAGAGTCTAATGATGTGGTGAGTGACCATGGTGATGTATTAGAGAAGAGTCTGAATGGTGTGGTGAGGTGACACATGATTGATGTTGTTAGAGAAGAGTCCTGAATGATTGTGGTGAGGTGACCCATGGTTATGTATTAGAGAGGAGTCCTTAATGATGTGGTGAGGTAACACATGACGATGTATTAGAGAAGTGTCCTGAATGATGTGGTGAGGTGACCCATGGTGATGTATTAGAGAAGAGTCCTGAATGATGTGGTGAGGTGACCCATGGTGATGTATTAGAGAAGAAGAGTCCTGAATGATGTGGTGAGGTGACCCACGATGATGTATTAGAGAAGAGTCCTGAATGATGTGGTGAGGTAACCCATGACAATGTATTAGAGAAGAGTCCTGAGGTGACCCATGGTGATGTATTAGAGAAGAGTCCTGAATGATGTGGTGAGGTTACCCATGACGATGTATTAGAGAAGTGTCCTGAATGATGTGGTGAGGTAACCCATGGTGATTAGAGAAGAGTCCTGAATGATGTGGTGAGGTGACCCAGGATGATGTATTAGAGAAGAGAGTCCTGAATGTGTGGTGAGGTGACCCACGATGATGTATTAGAGAAGAGTCCTGAATGATGTGGTGAGGTAACCCATGATGATGTATTAGAGAAGAGTCCTGAATGATGTGGTGAGGTGACACATGGTGATGTATTAGAAAAGTCCTGAATGGTGTGGTGAGGTGACCCATCGATGATTTATTAGAGAAGAGTCCTGAAGGTGTGGTGAGGTAACCCATGTGAGTATGATTATTAGAAAGAGTCTTGAATGATGTGGTGAGGTGACCCACGATGTTGTATTAGAGAAGAGTCCTGAATGTGATGTGGTGAGGTGACCCATGATTATGTATTAGAGAGGAGTCCTGAATGATGTGGTGAGGTGACACATGGTGATGTATTAGAGAAGAATCCTGAATGGTGTGGTGAGGTGACCCATGGTGATGTATTAGAGAAGAGTCCTGAATGATGTGGTGAGGTGTCCGGCGATGATGTATTAGAGAAGAGTCCTGAATTGTGTGGTGAGGTGACCCACGATGATGTATGAGAGAAGAGTCCTGAATGATGTGGTGAGGTGACACATGTGATGTATTAGAGAAGAGTGTCCTGAATGTTGTGGTGAGGGACCCATGGTGATGTATTAGAAAAGAGAGTCCTGAATGGTGGTGAGGTGACCATGTGATGTATTAGAGAAGATCCTGAATGTGTGGGAGGTGACCCATGAATATTAGAGAAGAGTTCCTGAATGTTGTGGTGAGGTGACCCATGAGATGTATTAGAGAAGATCCTAATGTGTGGTGAGGTGACCTGACGATGATGTATTAGAGAAGAGTCTGAATGTGTGGTGAGGTGACCCATGACGATGTATGAGAGAAGAGTCCTGAATGATGTGGTGAGGACCCATGGTGATGTATTAGAGAAGAGTCCTGAATGAGTGTGGTGAGGTGCCCATGGTGATGTATTAGAGAAAGTTCTGAATGATGTGGTGAGGTACCCCATGATGATGTATTAGAGAAAGATCTGAATGATGTGGTGAGGTGACACATGTGATGTATGAGAGAAGAGTCCTGAATGGTGTGGTGAGGTGAGCCATGATATGTATGAGAGAAGAGTCCTGAATGACGTGGTGAGGTGACACATGGTGAGTATTAGAGAAGAGTCCTGAAGGTGTGGTGAGGTACCCACGATGATGTATTAGAGAGAGTCCTGAATGTGTGGTAGGTGACCCGTGATGATGTATAGAGAGAAGAGTCCTGAATGATTGGTGAGGTGACACATGGTGATGTATTAGAGAAGAGTCCTGAATGGTGTGGTGAGGTGACCCATGGTGATGTATTAGAGAAGAATCCTGAATGGTGTGGTGAGGTAACCCATGACCATGTATTAGAGACGGGTCCTGAATGATGTGGTGAGGTGACCCACGATGATGTATTAGAGAAGAGTCCTGAATGATGTGGTGAGGTGACCCATGATGATGTATTAGAAAAGAGTCCTGAATGGTGTGGTGAGGTGACCCATGGTGATGTATTAGAGAAGAGTCCTGAATGATGTGTGAGGTGACCCATGAGATGTATAGAAAGATCTGATGTGTGGGAGGTGACACATGGTGATGTATTAGAGAAGAGTCCTGAATGGTGTGGTGAGGTGACCCATGGTGATATATTAGAGAAGAGTCCTGAATGATGTGGTGAGGTAACCCATGACGATGTATTAGAGAAGAGTCCTGAATGATGTGGTGAGGTACCCATGACGATGTATTAGAGAAGAGTCCTGAATGATGTGGTGAGGTGACCCATGGTGATGTATTAGAGAAAGAGTCCTAAATGATGTGGTGAGGTGACCCAATGAAGTGTATTAGAGAAGAGTACTGAATTTGTGGTGAGGTGACCCATGGTGATGTTATTAGAGAAGAGTCCTGAATTATGTGGTGAGGTAACCATGACATGTATTAGAGAAGAGTCCTGAATGGTGTGGTGAGGTGACCCATGGTGATGTATTAGAGAAGAGTCCTGAATGATGTGGTGAGGTGACCCATGGTGATGTATTAGAGAAGAGTCCTGAATGATGTGGTGAGGTAACCCATGGTGATGTATTAGAGAAGAGTCCTGAATGATGTGGTGAGGTGACCCATGATGATGTATTAGAGAAGAGTCCTGAATGATGTGGTGAGGTGACCCATCGATGATGTATTAGAGAAGAGTCCTGAATGATGTGGTGAGGTTGACCATGGTGATGTATTAGAGAGGAGTCCTGATGATGAAGTGGTGAGTGACACTGTGATGTATTAGAGAAGAGTCCTGAATGGTGTGGTGAGGTGACCCATGTTGATGTATTAGAGAAGAGTCCTGAATGGTGTGGTGAGGTGACCAGATGATGTTTAGAGAAGAGTCCTGAATGATGTGGTGAGGTGACCCATGTGATGTATTAGAGAAGAGTCCTGAATGATGTGGTGAGGTGACCCATGGTGATGTATTAGAGAAGAGTCCTGAATGGTGTGGTGAGGTGACCCATGAAGATGTATTAGAGAAGAGTCCTGAATGATGTGGTGAGGTAACCCATGAGTATGTAGAGAAGAGTCCTGAATGATGTGGAATAACATGGTATGTATAGAGAAGAGCCTGAATGATGTGGTGAGGTGACCCATGGTGATGTATTAGAGAAGAGATCCTGAATGATGTGGTGAGGTGACCCATGATGATGTATTAGAGAAGAGTCCTGAATGATGTGGTGAGGTGACCCATGATGATGTATTAGAGAAGAGTCCTGAATGATGTGGTGAGGTGACACATGGTGATGTATTAGAGAAGAGTCCTGAATGGTGTGGTGAGGTGACCCATGGTGATGTATTAGAGAAGAGTCCTGAATGATGTGGTGAGGTGATCTGGCAATGTTATTAGAGAAGAGTCCTGAATGGTGTGGTGAGGTGACCCACGATGATGTATGAGAGAAGAGTCCTGAATGATGTGGTGAGGTGACCCATGGTGATGTATTAGAGAAGAGTCCTGAATGGTGTGGTGAGGTGACCCATGGTGATGTATTAGAGAAGAGTCCTGAATGGTGTGGTGAGGTGACCCATGATGATGTATTAGAGAAAGAGTCCTGAATGATGTGGTGAGGTGACCCACGATGATGTATTAGAGAAGAGTCCTGAATGGTGTGGTGAGGTGACCCATGATGATGTATTAGAGAAGAGTCCTGAATGATGTGGTGAGGTGACCCATATATGTATTAGAGAAAGAGTCCTGATGATGTGGTGAGGTGACCACATGATGTATTAGAGAAGAGTCCTGAATGATGTGGTGAGGTGACCATGGTGATGTATTAGAGAAGAAGAGTCCTGAATGATGTGGTGAGGTCACCCACGATGATGTATTAGAGAAGAGTCCTGAATGGTGTGGTGAGGTGACCCATGTGATTGTATTAGAGAGAAGTCCTGAATGATGTGGTGAGGTTGACACATGGTGATGTATTAGAGAAGAGTCCTGAAGGTGTGGTGAGGTGACCCATGGAGATGTTTAGAGAAGAGTCCTGAATGATGTGGTGAGGTGCCCCATGATGATGTATTAGAGACGAGTCCTGACTGGTGTGGTGAGGTGAGCCATGATGATGTTTTAGAGAAGATTCCTGAATGGTGTGGTGAGGTGAGCCATGATGATGTGTTAGAGAAGTGTCCTGAATGATGTGGGTACCCATGTGTTGTATTAGAGAAGAGTCCTGAATGGTGTGGTGAGGTTACCCATGATGATGTGTTAGAAAAGACTCCTGAATGGTGTGGTGAGGTGACCCATGGTGATATATTAGAGAAGAGTCCTGAATGATGTGGTGAGGTGACCCATGGTGATCTGTTAGAGAAGAGTCCTGAATGTTGTGGTGAGGTGACCCATGATGATGTGTTAGAAAAGAGTCCTGAATGGTGTGGTGAGGTGACCCATGGTGATGTATTAGAGAAGAGTCCTGAATGGTGTGGTGAGGTGTCCCATGGTGACGTGTTATAGACGGAATGCCCAGCAGATGAGTGCAAACAGTTGCACTCTTCTTCTCCCCAACAGTGCTTCTCTTTAATTTGACTTGTTTATTTGTTACTTCTTTTTCCTATTAATTTTAAATATATATGATGTGAATTATGCCTACTTGAGACATTATTAATTCCTTTATTTTTAAGAAAATATTTATTATTGCTTTGATTACATCTGAGGAAAGATCCCTCCAATCCAATTCCTTCTAGGACTTCAAGCATGAAGTATCGGGATTTTGTCAAAGGCTTTTTCTTCAGCATCAATTGAGGATGATGGTGTGGTTTTTTTATCTTTTATTCCATTTATATGTTGATGATGTTTTTTGATTTTCATATGTCGAACCATCCCGGATCTCTGGTTGAATCCAACTTGGTCTTGATGGATGATCTTCTTGTGTGGGTCTGTATGCAATTTGCCAGTATCCTGTTTAGAATTTTGGCATCTGTGTTCATTAGGGAGAAGGGCGTATAATTCTCCTTTTTAGTGTATCTTTGCCTGGTTTTGGTAAAAAGTGATGCTGGCTTCATAGAAGGATTTTTGGGAGATTCCCTCTTGTGTACCGTCTAACCTTAGAAGGTTTGTAGTTTTTTGAAATCTTTTATAGAATTCTGCTGTGAAACCCTCTGGGCCGGGGCTTTTTTTTAGTTGGGAGGTTCTTTTTAACATCGTCCATTTCTTCATGTGTTATGGGTCTTGTTTAAGCTGTGATCTCTTCTTTGTTGAGCTTTGGTGATTCCCAGGATTTCAGATATTCATCCATTTCTTCTAGATTTTCAAACTTGGTAGAATATAGGTTCTTGTAATATTCCCATATAATTTTCTTGATCTTTTCCTTGTCCGTTGTGATATTTCCCTTTTCATCACAGATTGTATTGATTTGGAGTTGTTCCTTCTTTCTTTTTGTTAACTGGGCTAGAGGTCTGTCTATCTTGTTTATTCTTTCAAAGAACCAACTTTTGGCTTCATTGATTTTTTGTATTGTTTTCTTTGTTTCTATTTCATTGATTTCTGCTCTGATTTTTGTTATTTCTTCCTGTCTGTTGCATTTAGGGTTCATCTGTTGTTGCCTCTCAAGTGCTTTTAGCTGTAGTGTTAGATCATTCACTTGTGCTCTTTCTATTTTTCTAATGTAGACACCCAGGGCTATAAACTTCCCTCTTAGGACTGCTTTTTAGGTATCATTGTCATTCAGTTCCAGGAATGCTTTTATTTCTTTCTTTATCTCTTCCTTGACCCATTCATTATTCAAGAGTGTGTTGTTTAGTCTCCATGTGTTCTTGTAGGCAGTAGGGCTTATCCTGGCATTGATGTTGAGCTTTATTGCACTGTGGTCTTACAGAATGCATGAAATTATTATTTTTATTTTATGTGTATGAAAATGTTTCCTGCATATGTGTAAGTGTACCCATGTCATGCAATGCCTGTGGAGGTGAGAAAAAAGTGTCAGATCTTCTAGAACTGGAGTTATAGTTGTTTTTTAGCTAATATGTTGTGCTGGGAATCAAAACTGGGTCATCTGCAAGAGCATAACCACTGACTGATCTCTCCAGCCCAATATCCACTTCTTAATGAATTCTTTTAGTTTCAACTCTTTTAAAAATATTTATTTTATTTTGGTAATTTTATGTGTATGAGATTTTGCCTGCATGTATGTAAGTGCACAATATGCATGCAGTACTCAAAGAGGCCAAAGGAGGGCATCTGATCCTCTGGAACCAGAGTTACTAATAGCTGTTACCACCCATTTTAGTGCTGCCAGATCCTCTGTAAGAGCTGCCAGTCCTCTTAACCATTGACCCATCTCTCCTGGCTCTAAAGTCAACTCTTAATAACTACATAATATCTTTGTGCAAAGTCCCACTTCAAGTTATAGAATACAGCAGTCTTGTTAGCACAACTTACTTGCTGTTTTACGATCCTTGCTCATTTTATAAAATGCGTGCAAGAGTTCGGAATTATGTGATATCGAATACAACTGCTAACTGTATGACTCTTTAATGTTTGGACTAACATTTTCATTGAGAATCTGGTAAAGATAGAGCCAGTCCAAATCATGAAAGTTATCTATCTTTCCATTGCCTGTTATTTAACATCTATCGTTTGAGTCGGTTGATTTCTCAGGTTCTAAAATATGTATCTCATGTTTCCAGAATATCTTCAGGTTGTTAAGAGGCAATAAACTTAGATTTTCAACTTGTTTCCTCAAATGATGAAAACCTTACTGTGGTGTATTTAATTATACTTTCTAAAATACATGCTTACACAGTACCTCATACACTGGTCTTATTAATAATCATCTTGAATTTAAGATGCATGTTAAGCCCCAAAACAAATATCTTTAAGGAAATGCAAATCAAAACCACTTTATCATCTTACTCCAAAAAGACTGGCTAGAATCAAGAAAACAAATGATACCAAGTGCTGGAGAGGTTGTGAAGAAAGGGGAACACTCATACACTGCTGGTGGGAATGTAAACTCATGCAACCACTATGGAAAGCAGTGTGGAGAACCCTTGGAAGACTTGGAATGAACTTGCCACCCAACTCAGCCATACCACTCCTAGGCATGTACCCCCAAGACTCACCCCACCACAGAGATACATGCACAGCCATGTTTATTTCAGCTCTATTCACAATAGCAAAGAGCTGGAACCAACCTAAATGCCCCTCAACTGATGAGTGGATAGAGAAAATGTGGTTCATCTACACAATGGAGTTCTATGCAGCAGTAAAGAAAGACAACACCATGAGATTTGCAGGAAAATGGCTGGAGCTAGAAGACATCATGCTGAGTGAAGTAACACAGTCCCAGAAAAACAAACGACGAATGGTATCCCTCATCTGTGGATGCTAGTGCCAATTTCCCAGTTGTAAGTATTTCCTGAGCATGGCCCCTTGAGCTTTTGTCAAAAGCAGTTGGGAGTGATGCATATTGGAAACAACAACAACAACAACAACAACAACAGAAAGGACTGCATCAAAGAACTGACTGAAACAGTGAACTTCTGCTGAAAACAGTCAACTTCCCCATGGAGACTATTGAGAAAGACTGAGAAGGAGATGAATAGCATGTTTGGCAGAATGCATGAGCTCTGGTGGGGTGGAGGGGTGGGGGGACACGGGTCTAGATTTGATAAAAAAAATATAAATAAAAAAATAAAAAAACACAATATATTAATTAAAAAATCAGATACAGGTTTAAAACACAGCATGGAGAGGGAAGGGTAGGTTACTTGAAAATGGAGGTAGAATTTGCGGTTCATTTTCAAAACAAGGAATGTCAAGAACTGCCATTCACCAGAACACCGGGAAGCTGCCGGGGACAGTTTCTCCCTTTGAGCCTCCCCAAGGAGCCAGCGCTGCCAACACCTTGGTTTCTCACTTCATCTGTGAGAAAATAAATCTTTGTTGTTTTAAACTATCAGGTTTCTGGTAAAGTAGCTCTAGAAAAGTAATACATCTATTCAGAGCTTAGACTGTGTAAATCAATGCAAACACCTAAGACCACATCTTCAGAAAACAAACAGATGTGACCAGCACACAGCAGGAGTGTACGTTTTCAAACTCTCAGCTCATGGCAAGATTGTGACTTGCGAGTAACAATTCTTCATCTTTTTGTTTGCTTTTCTTATTTTTATTAAATATTGTGAAGCTATCATCATTTATAGTTATGTGTATAAGCACTTGCATCTTATTTTAAAACATGGTCTTTTAAAACAATTTCTCGTGTCTGAGGAAATATAAAATCTATCTATGTGTAGAATGAAAGGAAAAATATCAGGTGAGTAGGACAAGCAGAAACAAGAACAGCTGGTGACAAATATCATAAAGTCACATGTACTCTTGAAGCTCCAGCTGCGACCTATTTATTCCAACTATCATCCTGCCATTTAAATGATCAATAAAATAGCCACATGTAAATTACTACTGACACAAAAATTCAATAAAGAATATATAGTGTGAAAATATTCTACTGCCAGCAAGAAAGTTTTCAGGGGATAAAATAAAGAACAAGGTGTGAGTAAAATAGTTTAATTAATTTTAATATTGTTACAATGAGTACATAAGATTCATAAGCTTTTTTTTTAATTTTTTAATTAATTTTTATTTATTTCTGTATGTGTATGAATGTACTGTCTGCATGCAAGTCTGCGCACCCGTGTCGTGCAACGCCGCAGAGGTCAGAAGAGGGTCTCGGATTCCCCTGGAACTGGAGTTCTCCTGGAATTGGAGTTTCAGATGGTTCTCAGCCGCCATGTGGGTGCTGGGAATCGAACCCGGGTCCTCTGTAAGAGCGGTTGGCGCTTTTAACCGCTAGGCCATCTCTCCAGCCCCAAGATTCATAAGCTTTTGTGACGGTATAAAGAAAATTACAGTAAATACAACTGTTTTAAATGATGCGGCAGAGAAATTGGTGGTAATCTAAGAATTCATTTCACTGGTGATCAGAAGTAATATGGCAATTTCTATGTGAATCCTGGATTAAGGGCATGGTCTCCATGCATGGTAGCAGTCTTTCTTCAATGACATCATGACTAAATTTCAAGAAACATTAAGTAAAACTGCATTCAAAATTGTCGTTCACATATCATGCTGGCATTATCTTAGTGTCTTTTGTAGTTTTTTTTTGGTCCTTTTGAGACAGGGTCTCCCTATAGCCCCAGCTGTCCTGGAAACTCTAGTTTTAACAAAAACTGCATACCTTAATCAATGAATGTAGAGTTAGTACCATTTATTAAATCAGAAGAGTCCAATGAAGAGATCCAATCAGGGCATAGAGAGATGGCTCTGTGGTTAATTTGGATGCTTTTGCAGAGGACCTCCTGAACCTCGAGTTGCAGAGATCTAATGCCTTCTTCTGAGGTCCTCAGGCATTTCAGGCATGGGCAGACTTGCATGCAAGCATGTTAAACACTCATGTATAGTTAATAAAAGTAATTGTATAAATGAATAGAAAGGTACCCAATCAAACATAAGGTCATTTCCTCTACTCCGAGTTGTGAGTTGCAGTGGGAACAAGATTCTCTTTACAGATCAGCATCACAGATAAAAAATTACAATCAACAAACTAAATTTTGTAGTATGTAGATAGGCCAACAGAAGTCCAAAAATGATGAAGCAAATGCAATTATACAGGTGCCTTGGACAGATTAAGATCTTAGTTAAATATTTGAATTTGCATTACATTGAAGCATGTTATTTCTACCTGTAAGAGATATGTCCTTGAACAAATAAAAAAAATCATTGAAGTAACACATCTTACAAATGATGATTTTAAAATTCACTGAATGAAGGGTAGAGGTAATTAGTTTATCCAAGTTGTTTTGAGTTATGGGGTAATTTGTCTTTAGCTCATTGTGTTGTATTATGTAACTAGTTGATTATTAAAATTATTAAGACATTATAATCATATAAATAATATTTTCTGAAATTGAAATGGCAGGAAAGACACAGTAACTTTAAAAAATGTATAATCAAGAATTCAGAAAAATAGAATTTTTAAAAATTTATATAGCAGTTAATGACAGTGGCCCACAGACAACCGCTCTTTATCCATTTTCTTGAAAGGCCACTTAGGAGAATTCCTGGAACAAGATGCTGAAGGCTTTTACCAAAAGATAATCCTAAATCTGCAAAAGAAGAGAAGTCTGACAGGATGGGAAATCAATGCCTCCAGGAGTCATCACCAATAAGAAAGCTCCTGGGACTGAGGACCTGGCTCAGTCGTAAAGTGAATGCTGCACGGCATGAGGTAGGACCTGAGCTTGATCCACAGACACGTTTAAAAAAAGTCAAGCATGCCACACACCAACATGGGGAGGCCAAGACAGGAAGAACACTAGGGTTTGCTGCTTCGTAGTCAAGAGAGCTGGTGATCCCCAGAATCAGTGAGAAACCATGTCTCACAATATCAAATAGGGAGCAGTTGAGGAAAGCAACTTATCTACCATAAAGATGGCAAACAAACACCTCAGCAGCTGGTCCATAGCAGAAGCTGGCACAGAGCTCCCTTCAGTGAGGCCTCAAAGCCACGATCAAGGCAGAGGGGTGAGGGCAAGCTTAGAGAGAAACAGTATCATATCGAAGCATCATGGGGATTTAAAACGAACTAGAGGCTTCAAAGAGCAACTTCCATCTCCCGGAGCAGTCTAGCTGAGAAGTCTCAGTCCACTAAGAAGAATCATACAAGTGGTAAACATAGCATAGGAGAGAATGAGAAAAACGGTAAAGCAACAAGCACTTGTTAGCCATGGGACCAGGATATAGTGTGCTTGCAAAACTCAAATACTTCAGAATCCAACTGTATTTGAAATCATAATCTGCGGAGATACAATGAGTTAAAGTGAGAAGATCCTGAAAGGGAGGACTCTAAATCTAGGCACATAGCTTCATAAAATGGCTGTGTAGAGATACACAAGGACTGCATGCAACAACAGAGATGAACTATAGACATGAAGCTATACCAAGAATACCAGGCTCTCCAGGAGCCATCCACTTACGAAGAGACAGGAAGGAATCTTCCTTAGAGCCTTTCAAGGGCTCGTGAGACTACCATCTCACACGACAGGTTAATCAAGGAAAGCCGGCAGCCTCACCTCAGACTCAAACCTAAGGAGTTTTCTCACATGTCAACTCCAAAAACAACCTAACCCTCATTCCTTTCTCTATCCGAATCTATTCTTAGTGCCTATTCCAACCCAAAAGTTTTCAAGGCAGAAGACATGCTAAAGAAAACATCTGGGTCTAGAAAAGGGTGGTTTGAACTGGCCTGATCCTGCTTTGGCTTATCTGAATAGAGACACCATAACCACCTCCTTTTTTTTTTTTTTTTTTTACTTTGAACACATATCAAAGCTATTGAAGAGCATTGTTCCAAGCAGTGATTTAAACTTAGCTGGTTACATAATAACTTCTCCACAGTGAACAGGAAGAAAGGACAAGGAAAGTACAAAATTACTTCCCGTGACTGTCTTCTCTTATCAAGTACAATCGTTCCCTATTTTGAGCCTTTTCATTTTGACCAAGCTTCCATTCAAGTCTTTGTTCAGCGAAACCATAACCACACTGCACACATGGGGAGACCAGGATGCTAGAGCCCTGCAAAACCTTATTTATTCCATAGTATTCACCATTTTCTGCATGTCTACTTTCCAACACAGTACTAAACTTAGGAGGAATGCTTTTATAGTTCGGCCTCAAGCTCCTAAAACTAGCTTAAAGTACATATTTTATTTGAACATCGATGTCATACTATCAATGAAATTTCGTGTTTATTTTTTGTAATAAAGGGTGTCTAGTTACTGCTAGTAGGATACAAACTCCTTGTAGTTCTTTGATGGACTCTGTGAGGAAAAAAATGCCCCCACACTAATTAAGAAGATATTTTATTCTAGTTGCTGGAACCACATGCTTACAGGGATGTGTCAGAAAAGTAGAAAAATGGAATGCGAAAGGAAGATACAAGTAAGCGTGAAAGATAATTTTAAATAAAAGAAAATTCATAAACCAAAGTAACTAATGTTCAAATCTTTAAAAAATGACAACTATAACTTTATTTTTTGTCATACCGGCCTCTTCTGCCAATAGAAGTACAATGTCTTCAAAAATAATGTCCTTTCCCCCTGTGCCCAAGTAACAAGAAAAATGAGACAATTTAAAACTTAAAAAATGAGAAATTAAAGACCAAATACTTCCCTCTCTGAACTAAATTCTCTTTTTATAGCCTAATTTGAGAGCAACTGACAAGGCTGAACTTTATCTAAGCCATGTTTCCAGAAAGCAGAAAAGGTTGCTGGGAAACCTACTATCACTTTGAAATACTTTCTCATGTCCCCAGAACTAGTGAAGTGAAATGGAGTGTCCTGTTTTCGTGTGTCTCAGAATTATCCCTCCTCCACTCAAAATGGAGACTCGTTATCCAGCCTTCCCAAACTCACCCTTGGTTATGTGAAGGTCTATGAAGACCTGGGTTTTCTGCCTTCTTTGACAACTTCCTTGTGATCCTTATTCCTAGAAGAGTAGCCTGAAGGAAAGCATCTCTGAATTGTTAGGGGTGATAGGTGACCACAAGGAAACGGTTTTCCAGGCAGCTAGACCTTGCTAGTATGAACTTACAATAGTGACAGCCTACACAAGACCCATGAAAACTCCAAGTTGACAAAAACCCAACATAGAAGTGGGGAAATCGGTAAGAAGCCCCAACGTTAGCTGAGGAATTACTGGCAACTGATCACTGCTGTGTGAGTGTGAGGTGTTCTTTTCTTTCTTTTTCTTTGTGGTCTTTTTGATACAGGGTCTCCCTTTAGTTCCAGCTGGCTTGGAGCTCAATATGTAGAGCAGGCTGGCCTGGAACTGACAGAGATAAACCTGCGTCTGCCTCCCAAGAACACATATATGACAGAATGTATGAAGTCTGGCCAGGCATCTATGGAAGTGTGCAGATAGGGGAGAGGTTCTAAATATGATTAACCTGTATTGTGTGAAATGCACAAAAAAAATTAAAAAGTTAAACAAAAGTCTACACCCAGTTAAGATCCCATTAACACCAGCTATGTCTTGAGTCATGACCACAATATTTGCTATTGATGACTCAATTCTTTGAAAGTTGATCCTCATCGACTAGGTGAAAACTTTTTCATATGTGTTCCTCATTCCTATGTCTAAACTTCTGTTGCTATTCAGGCATGAAGAACATCACATAAAGTGCAAGATATATAATAAATTCCTAAATTAAAGAACAGCTGTGACTTAAACTAATAAACAACTGTGTTTTTTCTAGAATATTGTGTTATGATCTGAAATACATGGTTCTAAAGAAACTATACACTTCTTATGTTTTCCAGACCTGTCAGGAGCTTTTTTCCAACTTACATTTTGTCTGAAGTATGATGTACCCTTGCTTTCTCTAAACTCTCTTTTTTTTTCAAAGCCTATTTTTATTGAAGCTTTGTGCATTTCATTCAAAATTTCCATCAAGTCTAGGCCCATTCCCCTCTCCTTCCCCCCCACCCCACCAGAGCTCACGCATTCTGCCAAACATGTCTTTCATATTTTTCTCAGTCTTTTAAAATTTCTGATGCAGAAGCTTACTGTTTCGAGCAGAAGTTCGCTATTTCAGTCAGTTCTCTTTTTTTTATTGATGCTTTGTGTATTTCATACATCATTTTCCAATTCAGTTCAGGCATATATCCCCTTCCCTTCCCCCCACCCCACCCCTACCCATCCCAGATCATGCATTCTGCCATAAGTTTTCTGCATCTTTCTCTGCTTTTTTGTTTTGTTTTTTTTTTTCATTTTTTTTCAACAATAAGTGATAATTTGTGAGTACAAGCATTCTTCATGTAAAACCCATTTGCAGCAGTTGTGCCCAAACCCACAAGCTCATGGGTCCCACCATCCGCAGGGGGGGCTTGTATGTTCAATCAATTGATCAATGAGTGTCCAGTCTTATTGTTGTAGTTTCACCATTCCCCAATCACAGCCCTTACATTCTACCACGCCCCCTCTTCCAAGATTGTTCCCTAGGCTTGAAAAAGGGCACAGTGGATTGAGAAGCAAAACATCTATTTCTCTGGAGCTGATTCTTGGTCTCTAGTCAATTCTGGCTGTTTTCTTTCCTGGGCTGCCAACTTGTCCAGGCATAAACCTTTTGATCCTACTATGAAACACACTCAATTTCGATATATAGGTATTTTAAACAGTATAATATATGCCTTTCAATCCTACTAATGAAGCACACTCAATTAATATATAGGTATTTAACAAGTACTAATTGTTTGGTAGGTTACTTTGGTATAGACACAGATGTTTTATGGTATGTTAATTCATCAAAAAACAAAGAAGAAAGAAAACAAATGAATCACTCAAGAAGTGGAGCAAAGATCTACAGAGGACTTCCCAGAGGGGATTGAGATGGCTGAGCGAAACCCTTAAGAAGTGTTCAACATCGCTAATAATTAAGGAAATGCAAATTAAAACACCTTAAGATACCACCTACTCCAGTATAACACTGGGTAGGATCAAGAAAACAAAATGTCCAAGTGCTAGAAAGAGGTGTGGGGAAAAGGGAACACTCATCCATTGCTGGTGGGAATGTAAACTTGTGCAGCCACTATGAAAACAGTGTGGAGAACCCTTAAAGACTCAAACTGATCCTGCCATTTGAACAGTCACTTACCACTCCTGGGTATATACCACAAGACTCATCTTACTGCAGATACATGCACAGCTGTATTTATTTGCCACTCTGTTCACATAGCAAAAAACTGTGGAATCAACCCAAATGCCCCTCAACTGACGAGTGGAGTATAGAGAAAATGTGGTACATGTACACAATGGAATTCTATGCAGCAGTAAAGAAAAGACAAACATCATGAACTTTGCAGGCAAATGATGGAGCTGAAGAATCATTCATGTTGAGTGAGTAACACAGTCCCAGAAAAACAAATGACAAATGGTATCTTCATATGTGGATGCTAGTACCAATAACCCAGATTATAAATATTTCTTGGGGAGGGATGCATATAAAAAGAACAAACAACAGAAAGATTGTATCCGAAGGCTGACTGAAATGGTGACTCGGGGGGTGGGAAAGGTGGGAGAGCGGACACTGTGTATGTATATTCGATTGGTGCATGTTTAATTGATGTGAGTTCAACAAGTATCCATTTTGCCAGACTCTGTCTACAGGATACATGGTTGTGTTTTAGGACTTAGTAAAAGTAAATATGTGCATATTGGACAACATTGGTTTGAAGGCTGATGTAAAAACAAAACAGTATGCCTTTTGAGTTAATGATTGTGATATAAAGCTGTGTGTCCACATTAGCTTTAGCAATCTTAAACTCATGATATAACATGTCATTAATTGGCGATAGATCATCTCTGGGATAAGCATATTCTCACACGGTTAGCCCAAGTCTTCTAACCTATAGGATGTTTGTAACTCAAAAATAAACTTTGTTTCCCAAGTTAATCACATACAGTAACCCACAAAAAGCATGGTGAATTGAACTTGATGAAATCTGTGCCTTGATTCACCCTATAGGTATGTATAAAACAACTGCTTTTGAGGACCACATGGGTCAAAAAATAAAAACCTTAAATAAACCTTTAAATTTAAAAAAGGGGGATTAGATAGATATGAAACTTTTTGTCAAACAAAAAACCTTGCAACCAATCTAAAACTAACTACGGGGAAAAGATTTGTATGTTCCCACAGGCCCGAGCATCACAACTTAATGCATGGCTGAGAAAGAAAAGAAGCAAAGCATAGCTTTTACAGTGAGTGGGAATGTACCAGAAAGTGCCTAGCAGAAGGATTGACCTCCTCTGGGCATTGAAGGGAAAATGCCTCAGACTGCTGCAGATATCAAGCCCCTCTGTGGATCCTACTAGTAACAACTATTTTTAATGAATCTAACGAAACTTAACGAAGCTTACTTCTAGGTGCCGCAAAGTCTTTTTAATACAAGGAGGACTTTCTTAACCCCCCCCCCATAGATAGAGAATATGATGATGATGAGGTCATTCTCCAGTGTAGATTGGAGCAGCTCTTATAGAGGTATTCTCTTGTAAAATCAGTAAAACTGCCTTCTTTAATTGACTAATGGACATAGAAACTCTGAAAAGGATTATTCTCTTTTAGAACCAATATAATCTCAAGTCTCCTTAAGCTATGCACTTAAACAAAATATATAATACAGGACCTCTGGCATCAAACAATTGGATTATTATACCAAGGAGATGTTGGCCAGGGGATCCAAGCCCCCACAAAAGGTAAAGGCTCCTTGCCTCCAAACTGGGATATCTGCAGGAAGAGAGGTGATAAGGCCCTGCTGTTGAAGACCTGATATAAACATGGGAAAGATGTATGGAGACCGCACTTGCAAGTAAACAGATGGTCTCTGGAATGCCAGAGAGTGTTATCAAAGACCACTAAACCAATAAAGCAAATATAGGTCTCCTTGAGTCTAAACTCTCTTTTAAAAAATGAATTTTGTGGGGGCTGGAGAGATGGCCTAGCGGTTAAGAGCGCCGACCACTCTTGCAGAGGACCCGGGTTTGATTCCCAGCACCCACATGGCGGCCGAGAGCCGTCTGAATCTCCAATTCCATGAGAACTCCAGTTCCAGGGGAATCCGACACCCTCTTCTGACCTCCGCGGCGTTGCATGACACGGGTACACAGACTTGCATGCAGACAGTACATTCATACACATACATAAATAAATTAAAAAAAATGAATTTTGTTAATGAACTGAAAAGGCATCTGAAGCTCATATTTTATACCTTTTGAACTATGTAACTGTGTAACCAGATACTTGATAATCTGTGCTATATTATAAAATAAATAAAAGTTTGATGTGTATTCATGCTAGTTCAAACATATATTTTATATGTCCAGGACTGTGTAGTTATAATTTCTTGGGAGAAATAATTTGTCAGTGTTCACTAGCTTATAAAAACAGTGCAAGAGCTTAAGCATACAAATAAAGAAAGAAATTTTAAAAAGAAATATACTAAAATTTAACCACAAAATTTCTTGGTGCAATTACTTTTAAAGTATGGATTATACTTGTTTATTTAAGATTTATTATATTAGCCAGGTGTGGTGGCGCACACCTTTAATCCTAGCACTTGGGAGGCAGAGGCAGGCAGATCTTTGTGAGTTCAAGGTCAGCCTGGTCTACAGAGTGAGTTCCAGGACAGCTGGGGCTACAGGGAGACCCTGTCTCAAAAAGACAAAAAAAAAAAAAAGATTTATTATATTATTTAATTATGTGAATATTTATGTGTACATGCACATGGGCAATGGTGTCCCTAGGAGACCATAGAGGGTGTCAGATACCCTGGAAGGGAAGTTACAGGTAATTGTGATCCTCAGAACAGGGGTACTTGGAATCAAATTCAGGTCTTCTGTCGGAGCAGCGAGTGTTCTTAGCCACTGAGCTGTTTCTCCAGACCCTGTTTCTTTTTCTAATCAGCAGGTTTATTGAATTAAAATTCTATCTAAAATCTTTTCATCTTTAAAGAATATAATTTTGTCAATTTGTATATATAGATAAACCTATGGAAAGTATCACCACAGAATAAACATATTTATCAACTCCAATTTTATTTTGTTTCCCTTCAGTATTCTATGATTGTTTTAAGATCAGAATGATGTTTCCTGTGAATATTATGTTGGAAATCAGATATCAAGAACTTAGACCATCTTTCAAAATTTAAATTGGCTATCTCTACACAATTTCTCCACCACCTAGCTCCTAAAACCCAACATTTAATCTCTGCTTCTGTTAGCTACTTCATATAGGTAGAATCATCAAATATTTGTCACTCTGTCACTAGCTTTTTTCACTTAGAAGAATGTTCTTCATCTTCATCTGCATGGCTACATATATGGCAGGATTTTCAAGGATAATTACAAGTTCTGCAAATCCACATAGCACTTTTCTTTGTGCAGACATGGCCATTGATTTTCCACTTGTTTTCATGTTAGCCATGGTGAAGAGTGCTATCAGGAGTCTGTGAATTCCTGGACATCTTCAAGATTCTCCTTTCAATTCCTCACATGTATGTGCAGTACCACTTCTACTTTTTTATTTTTCTGTAAGTCATACATGATGTTACCTCAAGACAATGTGAAAGACCATATTTTTTCACAACCTTGTCAAGATGTCCTACTTTTCTTTTCTAATAATAGCCCTCATAATACATTGGAATGGGATTTAATTTGGGTTTTTATTTGTGTGTCATTTATTAGTGATGCTTTTTACACTTTCTTGTATCCATTACCATCTCAGTGTACTATTTAGAAATGTCTAAGTCTGTAAAATACCTTATAATTCAATTACTTTCATAGAAATTATATAAGTTCTATACATATATGCATATACATATACTTTTTCATGTATACAGAAATTACATAAATTATATCATTACTAAATACATAATGTACAAATATTGTCATGTTACGGCTCTTGTGGATTTGTTTTTCTCTGTAGACTCCTTTCTGTTTGATGTAGACTTACATGTCTGTACTCATTTTTGTTTTGGTGATTTTTATGTCATATATATAAAATCTTTACTAAGGCAAATGTAATGAAGCTTTACCTCTATATCCACTTAGAAGTTTCAAAGCTTTGGTTTTTATATTTCAGCCACAATCAGTCTTCAGTTGATTTTTGTGGGTGCTGTATTGAAAAGGTCCAATTTCATTATTCTGCATGTGTCATCATGATCTCAGAAAACTTCAGTATATCCAGTTGTGAGATGACCTACTCACCAGGCCTGTGAAAATAGAAATAGAAATTGTCTATTTCCTGGAATCTCTTCACATTACTATAATGAATAACTGGGCATTTCTCATAAGAATTTTATTTTGGCCAAGTCTTTTTCAAAGTAATAAAACCACTTCTAATTTTCATTTGGAACAATTACAATATCACTACAGGTTTAGCATTTACTACTAATTAATTTTACTATTTGAATATATTCATTGAATTTATCATTAAGGATGATTGGTCCACATTTCTTCTTTTGGCAATTAAGTTTGAAGCTGGCTTACAGTTAACTGAAATCCACAAGTACAATAAAAGGGAATATCTTGACATAATTCTCAAAAAACCCAATTGGGCTGGAGAGATGGCTCCATGGTTGGAAGCACTGACTGCTCTTGCATCTGACTCACATGGCAGTTAACAATCATTCTTAGCTGAAGTTCTAGAAGACCTCTGTGGGGATTGCATGACATGGGTGTGCTTACATGCATGCAGGCAATACACTCCTACACATAAAGTAAAGGGTTCAATGCCAAATTGCACATTGTCTTGGGCTATCTTCAGCACCCTTAATTCCTACTCATTACTCACCTCTTTAGATAATCTAACATCCTGTAACTAACAGATAATAACTTTGAAATCTATTAACAGACCACTAGAGTCTCACAACAAAAAAGATAAGATAACATTTAAGGCCTAAAGCAGAGAATTCCTCACTTTGCTGCAATTACCTACCTGATGGTTCCATCAATGTATTTGAAAAGTGTTTTCCAGCCTGGAGAGACAGCCTAGTGGTTAAGAGCACCGACTGCTCTTGCAGAGGACCCGGGTTCGATCCCCAGCACCCACATGGCGGCTGAGAACCATCTGTAACTCCAATTCCAGGAGAACTTCAGTTCCATGGTAATCCAAGACCCTCTTCTGACCTCTGCGGCATTGCATGACACGGGTGCACAAACCTACATGCAGACAGTACACTCATACACATATAAAATAAATTAAATTAAAAAAAAGCGGCATCAACATGGGTGCACAGACTTGCATGCAGACAGTACATTCATACACATACAGAAAAAAAAAGTGTCTTCATTTATGTTTTTCTTTGTCTGTTACTGGAAACCTTCATGAAACTCTTACCCATATTAGAACACAGAGTCCAACTTTTAGAAAAGTCCATAAGGCAACCTACCACGATAGAAACTTCTTTTTTAAAATTTTTATTTTTTATTTTATGTGTCTGAGTGTATTACCTGCATGTGTATAAGTGTACCCAGGTGAGTGCAATGCCTGTGGAGGTGAGAAGTGGGCATTCCATCTCCTGGAACTGGACTTACAGGTAGTTGTGAGCCACTACGTGGTCACTGGAATTGAACACAGGTCCTTTGCATGAAGAGTCAGTGCTCATAACCACTGAGTCATCTCTCCAGTATGTATAGACAAACACCGCTACCTGTATTTAGTTTATATGAGTGTGCATGTGCGTGTGTGTGTGTGTGTTTATTTTTTTTATTTGTTGATTTTTAAGGGATTCTACAATATAACACAGTTGTTTTCAGATAACATTGATGTTACTCAGTTTGCCATGCAATTAGGTAATTGGTGCATTTTGCAAGTATCTATGTCCAAATTTTGAATAACCCAAGGTTCCCATAGTTCAGTTGGAGAAGCTTGTATGCACAGGCATGTTGATCAATTAGGAATCCAGACTATATTCCTGTATTCTCATGATTCACCCCTATCTCTCCGCATCCCTTACATTCTACCATGCCTCCTCTTCCGCAATTTGTTCCCTGGGCTTTGGGAAAGGGGCACAAGTGGGTGAAAAGAAAACAGTCTACTTTCTTTGGAGTTGTCATTTTGGACTCTAGTCTGTTCAGGTTGTTTCCCTTCATGGGTTGACAGCTTATCCAGTGATACCTTTTTAGTCATACTAACAAAGCACAAGCAATTGGATGTACAGGCATTTAAGCGGTACTAATTATTACGGCAAGCTAAGCTGTGAGCATAGACACAGATGCTTGGATGGTATGCTAATCCGCAAACTGTGGTTTCTCTATAAAGGGTGACAAGTTCTTATTGTGGCTTATAACATCTCCTAACCACCAGAGGATATAAGCTTGAGACATCTGCTGTGAGTTTTTCCTCCAAGGAGAGAGCTAATAGCCAATTAGATTTGGGATATATGTAGATATTTGGCTGCCACTATTGCACAGTATCTCCAGGCTGTTGAGGTGTATCTGATACTGATGGAGGAGTCTTGCTTGTCTCAGGGAGAGCAATATTTTGTTGTATTGCTTTAGTAATTGTCTTTGGTAATGCTCTCTGACATTTCAGAGGCCAGTTGTACATTAGCAAGTGACGTCTCATAACATTTTTTCATGCTCACACCAGGTCTTCGACAACAGGGACTTACTGCCTTTCTCCTTGCATATATCCCACTTATAGGCAAAAGGCCTTTATAATTTGGGGGGGGTTGAATCCACTAGCCAACATCTCCTAGGCAGAATAATTCATTGCTGTTGTCAGAGCTTTCCTGCTTGGCTCCTGTTTATGGGTATGTGTAATACAACTTAGGCATCTATAGGTCAAAACATAAAAACTTAAAAAAAAAAAAAAAGAGGGAGGTGGGAGGTGGGGTAGTATCCTTTCTGGGATACAAATGGAAAACTCTGTGTTCCAATCCTATTGATAAATTTTCAATTTTTGAGATCTTGAAACTAACAATGGGAGTAATATAAAATTAAAAGAAAAAATGTGAACCTCTAAACATAAAAAGTGACTTCTGGCCGGGCGTGGTGGCGCACGCCTTTAATACTAGAACTTGAGAGGTAGAGGCAGGTGGATCTTTGTGAGTTCAAGGCCAGCCTGGTCTACAAAGCAAGTTCCAGGACAGCTGGGGCTACAGGGAGACCCTGTCTTGAAAAGACCAAATAAAATAAATAAATAAATAAATAAATAAATAAATAATAAATAAAAATAAATAAATAAAAAAGTGACTTCTGGATGTTGAACCTTTGTCAGATGGGTCACTGGTGAAGATTTCAACTCTAAACTTAACTTGCTTTGGAATTAACCTAGAGTTTATTTTCAGAGTTTTTAATTTTCTAATAATACAAAATTAAAGGGAATGACAATGAAAAAAAAAAAAAAGACTTGTTCAAAGAACTGACCAAAACTGTAAAATTCTGTATCAAAAAAGTTAAAGAAAGACTCAGAAAAAAGATCCAAGACAGGACTTAACATGTATGGCAGAATGCATGAATTCTGGTAAGGGTGTATAGATGAGGGAACGGGACTAAATTTGATTAAGAATTATTGTATGAGTCAGGCCTGAAAATGATGTATGAAATACACAAAGCATCAATAAAAAAATTAATTAATAAAAAAAGAATTATTGTATGAAATGTACAAAAGCTCTATAAAAATTAACAGAAAAAGATATAAACTCATTGTAGTTCCTGAAAGTGGAAGCAGTTTCTGATACTTGAACTCCCAAAAGTAAAAATTTTCTGAAGTTAAAATTACAGGGCCTGTAGAGATGGCTCCATAGTTAAGAGCAGTGACTGCTCTTGCACAGGACATGGGTTTGATTCCCAGGATGCACATGGTGGCTAGCCACTGCCTATAAATCCAGATCCAGGAAAATTCAATGGTCTAACCTGGGTACTCTTACATACATGTTGAAAACACACTCTGACTCCCAGTGCAGGGTTCCAGGACCATTGGGGCCCTGGTGCCCCCAGTGCAGGGTTCCAGGACCATTGGGGCCCTGGTGCCCCCAGTGCCTCCGGTGTAGGGTTCCAGGACCATTGGGGCCCTGGTGCCCCCAGTGCCTCCGGTGTAGGGTTCCAGGACCACTGGGGCCCCGGTGCCTCCAGTGCGGGGTTCCAGGACCACTGGGGTCCCGGTGCCTCCAGTGCGGGGTTCCAGGACCACTGGGGCCCCAGTGCTTCCAGTGCAGGGGTTCCAGGACCACTGGGGCCCCGGTGCCTCCAGTGTGGGGTTCCAGGACCACTGGGGCCCTGGTGCTTCCAGTGCAGGGTTCCAGGACCATTGGGGCCCTGCTGCCTCCAGTGCAGGGTTCCAGGACCATCCAAGACCAGTCGCTTCAGGTGCAGGGTCACTACAGCTGCTCCAATTTCCAGACTGGATTGGGTAAGGCCCTATTTTCACCATGGTGGTGCCAGCATTGGGTGGGCAAAATCCAGTGCCACTCAGCCCCATTGTGGGAACAGAGAAGATGACCCAGAGCACAAAGTAACAGAAGAGACAACAAACCTTCGAACCTAGAGGAACAGGCCTTCAACCAAAGGAAGAAGCATTTGAATTTCACATCAGACTAACATATGAAATCCACATGCCAAAAGCAGGAAGGAAAATCAACATAGGAAAAGCAAATAATAAATCCCCAACAAAATCTAGCAGTCCTATACAAGACTCCAACAATGAGTTCTCCCTGGAGATAACCCAGGACACAGATCTTAAAAGAACAGTAATAGACATACTCAAAGAAACAAAGGAGAGGATGACAAACTCAGGAATGAAGTGGAAAAACTGAAAGATCCCACACTGAACTGAAACAAGGAAACCGACCAGCAAATCAAGGATTTTGAAGGAAAGAATGACAAACTCTAAAAGGAACTGGAACTACTAAATAAATCACAAGATGATGTGTGAAAGGAAATTGCACACTCATCCAATGAGCAGGAAAAGATGGGAGAAAGCCTCAGTAACAGATTGGATGAAGCAGAAAGTCAAATATCAGCACTGGAAAACTAGGTGGAAGAACTGCAATGATCAAACAAACAGTATGAAAAGTTTAAAAAAATTACAGGAGTGTAACAATCAGGAAGTAGGGGACACTATGGAAAGACCAAACCTCCACATCATAGGTATAGAGGAAGAAGAAGAATCCCAGGACAAAGGTATTGATCAGATCTTCAACAGAATAATAGAAGAAAATTTCCCCAAACTGAAAAATGACAAACCCATACAAATACAAGAAGCACCTAGAACACCAAATAGATAAGATCAGAAAAGGAATTCCCCACGCTATATCATAGTTAAAACACTAGATGCCCCAAACAAAGACAAATTACTGAAAGCAGCAAGAGAAAAACAAGTTACATATAAAGGAAAACCCATCAGAATTACATCTGACTTTTCAGTGCAAATGATGAAAGCCATAAGAAGGTGGACCAAAGTATTCCCAATACTAAATGACTATAGATATCAACCCAGATCACTATACCCAGAAAAATGTCAATTATAGTTGAAGGGGAAAGAAAAAAAAAAAGATAAAAGAATTAATGTCCAGGAATCCAACCCTTCAGAAAATATTTGAAGCAATTCAAAGGTCAGAGGAAAGGAGCAACTATCCCCAAACAGCTAGAGAGAGTAATGAATAAAAGTATAACTGCAGAAATACAAACCTAAAGCAAGAATGCAAACAGAAAATAAGGTAAGCCGGGCGTGGTTGTGCAGGCCTTTAATCCTAGCACTTGGGAGGCAGAGGCAGGTGGATCCTTGTGAGTTCAAGGCCAGCCTGGTCTACAGAGTGAGTTCCAGGACAGCTGGGGTTAACCAGGGAGGAAGCCCTGTCTCAAAAAAAAAAAAAAAAAAAAAAAAAAGAAAAAAGAAAGAAAGAAAGAAAATAAGGTAAAAGGAAGTAGCACACACCTCTCCATAATAACTTTAAATATTAATAGGCTGAACTCCCCAATCAAAGACATAGACTGGGAGAATGGATTAGGAAACAGAGCCCATCTATATGCTATATACAAGAAACCCATCTTACCCTCAAGGATAGGCACCAACTTAAAGTGAAAGGATGGAAAAATATTCCAAGGAAATGGTACCAAAAAGCAAGCAGGAGATACTCTTCTAATATCAGACAAAATAGACTTCAAAGTAAAACTAATGAGAAGAGACAAAGAGAGACACTACATCCTTATCAAAGGAACAATTAACCATGAAGATTTCACAATCATGACTATATACTCACTAAACTCCAGTGCACCAAATTTTATAAACAGAATTCTAAAGGACTTCAAGGCACAGACTGATCCCAGCGCACTAATAGTGGGGGATGTCAATACCCCACTGAGCCCATTAGATAGGTCAACTGGACAAAGAATAGACATCTGAACAGAACAATACAATATACCAAATGGACCTCACAGATATCTACTTAATATCTCACCCAAACACCAAAGAATATACTTTCTACTCAGCACCCCATGCAACATTCTCCAAAATCGACCACATACTGGGACACAGAAAAAAACTCTACATATACAAAAGTGTTGAAATAATTCCATGCGTTCTATCAGACCACAGTGCAATAAAGCTCAATATCAACACCAGAATAAGCCCAACTATCTAGAAGAATACATAGAGACTAAACAACACACTCCTGAATAATGAGTGGTTCAAGGAAGAAATAAAGAAAGAAATAAAAAATTCCTGGAACTAAATGTAAAAGATAATACAAGAGAGCAAAACTAATGGGATATTTTAAAGGCAGTCCTAAGAGCAAAGTTTATAGCCCTCAGTGCCTACATTGAAAGAGCAGAAAGAGGACAAATAAATGAACCAACACTGCAGTTAGAAACACTTGAGAGACAACAACAAATAAACCCTAAACCCAACAGACAGGAAGAAATCACAAAAATAAGAGCATAAATCAATGAAATAGAAACAAAGAAAACAATACAAAAAATCAATGAATCTGAAAGCTAGTTCTTTGAAAGGATAAACAAGATAGATAGACCCCTAGCCCAGTTAACCAAAAGAAAGAAAGAGCAACCCCAAATCAACAGTACTCATGATGAAAAGGGAAATATCACAACAGACAGAAAAAAGATCCAGACTATCATGTGAATAATTCAAAAACTTATACTCTACTAAATTTGAAAACCTAAGAGAAATGGATGAATATTTGAAATCCTGGAATTCACCAAAGCTTAACCAGCTTAAACAGACCCATAATATATGAGGAAATTGAAAATGTAATAGTAATCCTCCCAACTAAAAAAAGCCCAGGCCAGGATGGTTTCACAGCAGAATTCTATAATACATTTAAAGAGGACTTACAACCACTATTACTAAAACTGTTCAGAAGGAGAAAAGCAGAGGGAAATCTCCCAAATCCCTTCTATAAAGCCAGCATCACTCTAATACCAGGCAATTATACAACAAAAAAGAAAACTATAGACCCATCTAATTCATGAGCATAGATGCAAAAATTCTCAACAAAATACTTGCAAACCACACACAGACCCAATCCAAAAGATGATCTGTCATGACCAAGTTGGATTCATAGCAAAGATTTAGGGATGGTACAGCATACCTAAATCAATAAATATCATAAAACACAAAAATTGACTGAAAGACAAAAATTACACAATCACCTCAATTGATGCAGAAAAAGCCTTTGACAAAATCCAGCATTCCTTCATGCTTAAAGTCCTAGAGGGAATTGGACTGGAGGGAACGTTCCTCAATGTAATCAAAGCCATATACAAGAAACCCACAGCTAACATCATCCTCAATGGAGAAAAGGTAAAAGCATCCCCCTTAAAGGCAGGAACACACCAAGGCTGTCTGCTATCCACCACTCCTCTTCAATATAGTGCTTGAAACACTTGCTAGGGCAATAAGGCAAGAAAGGGAAATTAAAGGAGTACTAATTGGAAAAGAGGAAGTCAAGCTATCCGTCTTTGCAGATCATATGATAGTTTATCTAAGGGATGCTAAAAACCCTACCAGAAAACTCCTAGAAACAATTAATTGTTCCAGTAAAGCAGCAGGATACAAAATTAACCTAGAAAAATCAGTAGCCTTTCTTTACACCAACAAGAAGCAACTGAAGAAGGAATACAAGAAAACCTTCCCACTCACAATAGCCTCAAAACCAATAAGATACTTAGGAACAAACTTAACCAAAGAAACCAAAAATCTCTACAACAAAAAGTTTAAACACCTGAAGAAGGAGATTGAAGAAAACATCAGAAGATGGAAGGTTCCCCCATACTCATGGGTTGGAAAAATTAATATAGTAAAAAAATTAATATACAGATTCAGTACAACCCCAATTAAAATCCCCAAGATTTTCATCACAGACTTGGGAAAAAAATCTTTTCATTCATATGGAACAACAAAAGACCCCTAATAGCCAAAGCAACCTTGAGTGAAAAGTGCAATTCGGGGGGGGGGTCACTATACCAAACTTCAAACTATATTAATGGACTATATTCATAAAAACAGCCTGGTACTGGCACGAAAACAGACCCATTGACCAATGGAAAAAATTGAAGATCCAACCTTGAGCACATACAATTTCAGCCACCTCATATTTGACAAGGGGGCAAAAAAGACTCGATGGAGGAAAGACAGCATCTTCAGCAAATGGTGCTGGCAAAACTGGATCACAATTTGTAGAAGAATAAAATTATATCCCTACCACTTACCCTGTATAAAAATCAACTCTAAATGTATCAGAGACCTCAACGTGAAATCTGAAACTCTGAAGTTGATAGAGGAACAAGTTGGCAGCAATCTACAAGACATTGGCATAGGAAAAGATTATCTAAATCAAGCAGCAGCTGCACAGGAAATAAAGTCAGCAATTGACAAGTGGGATCTCATTAAATTCAAAAGCTTCTGTACAGCAAAAGAAACAATCAATAAAGTGAAAAGAAAACCGAGACTACCACCTGTCCCAGTCACACCACTACTGGGTATATACCCATGACTCATCCTACTGCAAAGATACATGCATTTCTATATTGCAGCTCTCTTCACAATAGCAATGAGCTTGAATCAACCCAAATGTGTGGATAGAGAACCAATGAGTGGATAGAGAAAATGTGGCACAAAGGAGTTCTATGCAGCAGTAAAGAAAGATAACATCATGAACTTTGCAGGTAAATGGATGGAACTAGAAGACCTTATGCTAAGTGAAGTAACACAGTCCCAGAAAAACAAATGACAAATGGTATCCCTCATCTGTGGATGCTAGCACCAAATACCTAATTGTAAGTCAAACTGAACAATGTTAATATTATATTTCTCTTTATCTGAAAGCAATTATGTTCTATAATTTGAATCCCTTAATGGGCTTTAGAATTAACCTATCACTTATTTTCATACTTTGTAATTGTGGTATATGGGGGAGGGTATGTATGCATACTTTAGAGTAATATAAAATTAAAGGGGAAACGTGAATTCTAAAAAAAAGAGAAAAACAAAATATAATTGTGGACATAAAAATAAAGTAATAAATAATGTTTAATTAAAATTGTATAGATTAAAAATGAAATATTTTGTTTTCAAAGTTTGATGAACTATAAGTAATAATAATATCTGTCTCAAGGTGATCAAAACTTTTTAAAAGGAATGCTCTAATAATATAATGTATTTATTTTACTTTAACAATATCACCATAATATTTAATTTTAATATGAATTATGTACCACCCAACCTAACTAAATTTATACTAAATCATCACTCATATATAAATTTTATCCACAGGGAAAAAAAATCAAAGAACACTGTCCTTTTCACTGTCTCATTCACACATTACCTCAAAAAAAAGAAGAAAAAAAAAGTATTTAGTGCTATTTATGTTTGAATGTTAAATACTGTTTGGTTTCTATTAAAGACAAGTAAGGGAGTGTATGCTTTGGTGAAATTTAGAAGAAACTGATATAAAACACTTTGTAATATCACATAGTTGTAAAAGGTCCTAGAAATAATAAACCAGAAAAATGATATAAAGAAGCAGATTGTGTCATTTGATAGATTTTTTTAAAAATTTTTATTTATTTCTGTATGTGTATGAATGTACTGTCTGCATGCAGGTCTGTGCACCCATGTCGTGCAATGCCGCGGGGGTCAGAAGAAGGTCTCGGATTCCCCTGGAGCTGGAGTTCTCCTGGAACTGGAGTCTCAGACGGCTCTCCGCCGCCATGTGGGTGCTGGGGATTGAACCCGGGTCCTCTGCAAGAGCAGTCGGCGCTCCCAACCGCTAGGCCATCTCTCAAGCCCCTAGATTTTTTTCATGTAGCTATGTTTGAACTGAGACTAAGAGGAACGAATGAGTAAGCACAAGGGATGTCTTGATGTTATAGGCTGAACCACAATATCCCCCAAAGAGCACATGACACTACTGGAATGTTTAAGGTATTTTACAGGTTAAACCTTATCCAGACATAAAGTCATGGTGGGCATGCTATCGAATGGAATGTTGGAATCCTGGTAGGTCTTTCTCTTTCACTAGCTTCCGGCCACCATGCGACCATGCCACCATGCCACCATGCCACCATGAATAAGCAACATTACATTGTCATTTAATCCTCACTGTGATGCTAAGCTGTTATGGGACGTTTTCTAGGGATATAGAAGAACTATTTATTCACATTAGGTGGAATACCGATGACAAACTAAAGAAACTAAACTCCCAGTCTAGCTTAGTGAATCCATTTGTTTATTCAGGTTACTAACGGAAATATAAGTGAAGGGCTACTTGCAGAAATTCAGGTAGCACAAAGTGAGCACATCCTGAAAAGGCCTGTTGCAGTATGAGTGATGATGGAGGAAATTTAAATCACTGGAGTGTCTACTGCCTTAGAAATTCGTTTCTGTTCATGTAAGGCATATGGGGGCTTTGCTTTGGCTTCCTGGGTTATATTACCCTGCCTCTTTTGCTTCTGTGAGAAAAAGTTTCAAATCAGGTTAAATAGCTACATAACACTCTACTTTCTGTTACATTTTTCATACCCCACGTTCTACAACGTTCTCTAAGCTTTGTAGGGTGTGAGCTCTACATGTTTTCTTCTGTTTCTGGCTGAGCATTGAGCCACTATGCCACAACAGTTACAGTCATTCTTAGCAGCTTGACCAGTTATGTATTCAACAGTAATCACTGTCCATTGTTTGAAAAAAATTCCTTCTCAGGCTGGCATTTAAATATAAATTATCAGAAGGTATTTTGATCATCATATTATATATGTTTAACAACTTAGTAGTTACAACATAGTGGCCATTCCCCTGGGATCTATACCCTCTCCAGCCACCAATGTCTGTGATAGCCTAAGAACAAACGAGCTCGCTTCTGTGAAACTGGCTTTAAATCTAAGTAGAAAGCCTTTGACTGCACCTATAACAACCATGCCACTATTCCACCAATACACATATCTTACCTGATATTTGGCAGTGTAGTTAAAAGGGTCTATAATTCAGCAGGCCTGTCAGCAACAATTTTTCTGCAGAAGCCTGAATAACACCTTTAGACACTACAAAACAAACAAACAACAACAATGACAACAAAAACAAAAACAAAACAAACCAGCTAGCAATAGGGAACTTCCAAGCTAAAGCTTGATTTCTCTTTTGTCTTGCTGCCAATGCGTGCAATGTCTTCAGTAACACAGAGTAGTTTGTAAACCTAGTTCTGGCATGCAAATAATTGGGGTAGGGACCTCTAGAGCCTCCCTAGCCTAAAAATAAAAGGAGGGAGCCCTTTTCTGGCACAGTAATCATATGATTTCAAGGGGTGGTTTTGCACTTACATGAAGTACCTTCTGTTTTTAAACTCCTTAGCTGCTAATTTAACAACGTATCCTTTCTTTCAATCAACCCAGTCAGTCTGAAGTTGTAAAGTAGGTAGAAATGCATTTGCATCTGATTCTCCTCAGACAAGTTTGGCACGGCAGTGCTCATGGAGGAGTGTTCTTGTGTCTGTCAATTCTCATGGGTCCCCTACACACAACACTGAGTTGGATGAGACCCTTGGTGTTGGCTCCACCCATTGCTCACTTGTGTGGAAGTTTACTGCAAGACATTTGTAGCAGTATCCAGGCAAATGAAGGTGCTGGCCACCTCGTGGAAAGGAATAGGCCCTGTATACTATATCTGTCTGTCTCACATAAGAAAAGCTGACTTTTGTACTTGCCCCATCATAGCATCCATATATTAAGGTCATAATCTGGAACTCGTCTACATGGCCAGATTTTATGGAAGCCCAATGAGCAGCCTCTAAAGGATCCATAAAATTACCATATTTTACTATGGGCTTCTGCTTCCTGATTTCAAAGAGGACTATGGACTGTCAGCTGTCACATGGAAAATAAACAGGAGTCTGACTCCTGTTAAACTTTGTATTTATTTTTATCCACATCTGTTGTTACCAGAGTGGCTGGCTTAGGTCAAGTTTTGTCCATTTCGTGCATAGTATTACATCCCCACATCCATCTCTGTGGCATCACCTGAAGAGGGACAGGGGAGAAAAGGCTAGAACCAGCTGGCCTCCTTGGTGGATGAGGCTGAGCAGGATGATGAGAACACACTGGACCGGGAGCTTGTCGAAGCAAGGACTCACTTTATTGCATCAGGCAGAGGCTTATATACACTTGGCAGGAGGGGTGGAGAAAAGAAGGTGGGAGAGGAGATACGTAGCGGGGGGGAGGGGGGGGATAGCTTTGGGCCAATAGTAACTCACCACATCGGTCGTAGGCGTTTTCAGGTCGGGCTATGCTGAGTCACTCCTATGCAGAAGTGACCAGCCAGAGATAGGTCGCTAAACTCTAGTCAGGCTTAGGGGGTTACAGTAGGCCACATTCTCTAGGGCCCACAGGGCCCAACATTTTCCTTACATTTTCCTTAGTTATTTGCAAGTTGACACAAATTAGGATACACATAACTCCAGTATCCACTAACACTCGTTCTTATTCTTTACACACTAGTAAAGGTAAAGAAGCTTGCATTTAAATGTAGGACTGTCAGTTTCCAAGTGCATCTTTTACTCAGGGTCAAGCTTGGTGATCCTGTCAAAGGTATGGTTCAGGGGTTTGCTACTGTAGGAGCTCTCTCTTCTTTACATTAGGGCTTTCCGTGGGGACCATCTCTAGTTCCTGTCTTCTACTCCTGTCTGCTCTTTGTTGAACTAACACCCAGGCTTTACAGCTTTCTAAAGACTCATAAGCACAACATTTGAATTTCTGTCAATGATTTCTAAGAGCATCAGCCTGGCACAAATTGTGTCACATTTGCTTTTGAATCACCCTGACAGACTCCATCATATGGCTTCCCTCTGATCAATTCCTAGGAATGCTTTGGCGCCTTATAAGCCCAATTTATGTTATTATAAAATTAAATCCACTAAAATCTCTTCTATCCTGTAAAGATTACTATGTGCCATTGTATTCAACAAATCCACTATATCTCCTGTCTCTCAGTCCCTGCTGAATTCCCATCTTTAATGTTCCTGTGAGCATGCCCTATCAGAACTGTAAACTGGGCATCAAACATTGCCTCTTGCATGCCCATCCTATTCAGTAATCTCTGTCTATTGCATTCCAGTCCCTGATATTTACAGGGTAATAATCTGGCAAGCAACAAGCATTCTCAAGGCTCCTGTAAGCCAGCATTTAAGGGACTGCTTTCCTTTTAATATCTAAAATTAAGCAGCTTCTCTGAGGGGGGTTACATAGTTATATTATTCTCCTTGCATAGCACTCAGACTAATTTCATCTGCCCACATGTAGGGTTGTGGCCCCACAATTCATATGCGCAGTATTATATGACTATAATAATTTCTTTTCTTGGACATTAAGGGACTCATCTGTGTGCTGAATCACAGCTTTCTACTTCCTCTAGATTAAAGGTCAGATCTGAAGGATATATACTTTCATTTTTTTTCTTTTTTCTTTGCCTCCTTACTATTCAATTTACTTCCCATAAGTTCTAAGTCTGAGGCCACCAAGAAGAGTCCTTTAGCATGGACACAGCTTAAGCCTTTTTGTAACACTCTATCTATAACAAGAAAGAGCATGCCAGTTACCTGGCATCTCATGCTCTTAGGACTAGCTTGGTTCTGGCACTCTGGAATACCAATCAGTCTGGTCAGGTCTGCAATCCCAACATTCCCTGTCCAATGTCCTAACACCCATATCTAGCTCAGGTTCCAAATCCCCATGAACCTGCCCAACTATGAACTCCTCAAACCCAGCATTCCCTGTCCACTTCCCCAGCTCCTAGGCCTAGCTTTGGCAGCTCACTAAACCCATGTACCCACCAGTCTGGTGATTTCCACAACACCAAAATTCCTTGTCCACCACCCTACTGTCCAGGCCTAGCTAACACCGTGCTTTTCCTTGCACTTGCCAGTCTGGTCAGATCCACAAACTCAGTATGCCCTGTCCACTGTTCCAGATCTCGGGGACATCTTGGGTCTTGTACTGCCTTGAGTACACCAAAATGGTGAGTTTCCAAATTGCAATATTCCTACTCCACAATCCCATAATATCAAGCATAGCTCGGGTCCTGCTACTTTCACATCTGTCCATATTTGTTAGTCTTATGGAATCCCACATACTACACAGGCAACTCCACATTCTCTGACTTAGTTGGTGATGTGTAGCAAGAGCCTCATCCCAGACAAACCCAGTTGAGAGCTACATTTGCACATGTTCTTGACTACCACTAAATGGGAATTATCCACATCGCTATCAAATATCAACACTGATCTGTCCCAACTCTGGCTCACCTACCAGCCACTCTACCTACCTCACCAATTCAGGACCATGTAGAACCTCAGGCTCAGACATTCCATCTATTTAAACTAAACTGAAATTACTTTTTACACAACATGCACACAACATAGAGTGGCCCCATGACTGACCACAAAGGAACACACAACTGGGTCACCACCTGACAAGATCTAAACACCTACTCAACAGAGGGTGGATCACACATACATACCAAGAAATTCTACCAGTGACATAACTCCAGCAGATTAACTCCCATTGTAAAAGCAATGAAAATCACCAAAACAATATGTCTCTTCTAGAACTTCCCACTCCCCTCATAATGTTTACTGAGAAAAGCAGCCTAATGAGACAATGTTTTCAAAATAGTAACTTTAAATATAATAGTAAACTCAAAGAGGACAAGGAACTAAAGACTGGATGAAGAAGCAAACCATTGAAATAAAACAACTTAAGGTATGAAATTACAGTTTAATGAAAAGACAGAATCTCTGAGACTATGCCAAACTGCAATAAAACTAGAATTGAAAAACTCAGGAAGTCATTGAAAAGGCTCAGAGAAAAGCTCCACCAAAAGATTGGAAGAGAGAAAATCAGATCTCAAGACAAGGTCAAGGAAATGGATTGCTCAGTCAAAGAAAGTGTTAAATCTAAAATAGCTCAGGAAGAGAAAGTGCAGGACTTCTGAGATACAATAAAAAGACAAAACCTGCAAATCATAGGTATAGAAGAATGAAAAGTAACTCAATACAAAGACACAAAAAATAATTTCAACCAACTCCCAAAAGAAAAACTCCAACTCTAAGAAAAAGACAACTCAATAGGTAAGAGGTACACAGAGTGCTACACAGACAGGATAAGAAAATAAATTCCCCATATCACTGAATAGTCGAAACACTAAACACACAGGATGAAGAAAATAATGAAAGCAGAAAGAGATAAACATCCAGTCACATTTTTAGGCAGGCCCATCATATAATTAGCTGATTTTTTTCATGGAAACTACGAAAGGCAGAAGAGTGTGGACCAATGTCTTACAAGTAATGAAAGACCATAGATGAAAGCCCAGACTAGTATACCTAGAATCATATTAGCCAAAACATACTGATAAACTACACATACAATATCTGTACATAAGTCCATGAATATAGCTGAAAGCTACACAGCAAGAAACAGTGCCAGACAGGAGAAACCTTCCATTTAGTTTTTGTCAGGGTAATCTAAGAGACTCCCAAAATAATACAGGCTACTGCCACAGCCCTTGATTGCCACCCAAATTTTGAAGGTAAAATCCTGAAGATGGGAAATAATTTGGAGATGGGATTGGAAACAATGAAGCTAGAACTGACCTGGAAATCACAATTAACTGTGAAGGCTAGCTCTCATAGCTTTGGCGACTTGAAAGCAAATGATGTCCTGTAGTAGCATTACTTTTATCTTCATCAACAGCTACCTAGATGCATTTGTTTTTTTGTCATCATCATCAATTTTGTGATAGCAAAATATTCCTTCACATGATCTGCACCTACATGCATTTAAAACCCATTCAGTGGGAGGAAACTCATGTGTGGTACTGTAAATATAGCCAAATACAAATGGCTGGAGAGGTTATAGATCTTAAAGAAAAGCCTAAGACCGTTACATTCCTAGGTAAATCTAATTTCTTAATATGTACAAAATATGGATCCTTATATTCACAGACAAGTACCCAAGTCACCGCTCATCTAAAAGCCTCTTTTCAAAAGACAAAGATTTTTTATAATTTATCTTTTATTATTAAACTTTCTCCATACATCATACATCATTTCTGCACTCTGCCATACATGTCTTGCATCTTCTGAGTCTTTCCAGAGTTTTTTTCCAGTTCTTTTGTTGTTGTTCTCTCTAACTTGTATTGCTTCAATATATATATATATATATATACATACTATATATATATATATATATAATTATATACATACATACACATATCACCTGAATTAGAGGATTTTCTTCTTCTTTTTTTTTTTGCTAAAAGATGTCATGTTTTCCTTAAGGAAGTGTTTGAAGTTTCCTCTTTGTCAAGCCCAAAGAACCACCAATCTTGCCTGGGGCCTTTCCCTCCCATGGTCACCCAAATGAAGTCCTGTCTTGATCTTCCTGCACTGGCCCCCAGAATACAGCTTGGGTGAGATCCCAGTAGCTGCTCAGTCCACAAGCTGGATGTCTCAGTAGTCCCCATCTGGCATTGAAGGTTTGGAGGATTCAAGACAGAGATTTTTAAAAGTTCCACAATTGATCATACACAGATATTGTCTGTGACTTTCCTGAGCCTAAGTGGCATATCTATGATGTAGCCTCTACACCCAAGGCTTATGGAACGTAGAACACTAATGCCTCTCTCAGTTCTCATCAATTAAACCTTGTCTTGTAAGAGAGGGCCAAGAGTACAAAAGGTTGCAAATGGCCAAAACAGAAAATAGGGTCTGTGCAATTTGAGCCATTGGACAGGGCTCTTATAGTAAACCTCACGTACCCATAACTCAGCACCCATTGTGGAAGAGGGAGAGAAAACATAGTAAGAGCCAGCGAGCAGGTGCATGGCCATATGGAAACAGAGTCCTAGAGTCTCCCAGGACCCTTCCCATATGAACCTACAGTAATGATGACAGTATGCACAACAAACTTGGACAAAAACTCAGCACAAAACTGTGGAAATGGACAGCAGGCCCCGAAGTCGAAGAATTATTGATAACTATTGGATGAGAAAGAGCTGATCTTCTTAATGGGGAAGACTTGGTATGGGCTGACTAGACCCCAGAGGATGAACATTGACTGAGTGATGTCTAGGGAGACTAGCTTGGTGTGACAGTTCTTGATAAGGATGATAGAAAGTATGAATTCCTGTGCAGGTCATGGGAGTGTGCCAGTGGGAGAGGGGGCAGAGATGACCGGGATGTTCTGTGAAATACACAAATATTCAATTAAAAATCCACAAAGAATGTTTCTGTAATAAAAAGAGATTAAGGAATTATCCACTAGTCTTGTTCTACAGAGGAATATTCAGTCTCATGAAAAGATTCAATACACTCAGGAGAGCAAAAGGAATAAAAAACCACAGAACAGTTAACCAAAAGAGGTCTAAGAAAACATCACGAGAGCATAACAGGAATTAGTAAATGTTGGTTAATGTGTGACAACAGAAGCCAGGAAAATAGAAAGGAAGCCAGGGGATAAAGAGGGAGGAGGAGAGGGGAGCAGAAGGGAGCAGTTATTGTTGAAGGTACCAGGAAAGGGGGTACTGTAACTGGGAGAGAGTAGCGAGAGTTATGAACGGGGAGTGAGCAGAAATGGTATGAAGAATCAGAGGGAAATATATTAGCTCAAAGCCCTACTTAAAAGTTCACATACAATAAATATGTGAGGGCATGTGTATAGCTAAAGGCTATATAACAACAACAACAACAACAGTGACAGGCTAGAGAAACCTCCCTCTGAATTTTTGGTCTGGAGAGTGCTAGAGACTCCCCAGAACAACATAGGCTATTGCTGCAGACCTTGATTGCCTCTCAGAACTTGAAGGTAAAATCCTATTTCTGGAGGAAGACACACCTTAGACGCAGGATTTGGAGCAACTGTAATGCTTGGCTGGCAGAGACTTTAAACTAAAACCAATCAGAAGAGATAGAAAGAACAGACAGTACATACTCATTAAAGGAAAACTCCATGAAGAGGGTTTCATAATATTAAACATTTGCACACCAAAGTTTGGGGTAACCCATTTCATAAATGAATCAATATTAGAACTAAGGTCACAGATTGACTCCAAAACAATGATAATATGTAACTTTAATACACAATTCTCACAAATAGAAAAGTCAAAAGTCATCCAGACAAAAACTAAATAGAAAATCTCTGGAGTTAAATGGTACTACAAGTCAAACGAACCCAACTGAAATTTACAGAGCATTCTACTCACACACTAAAGAATACACTTTTTTCTCCAGCAGCTGTGGAACATTCTCTAAAAGCAAGCACATATTAAGACACAAAGTCTCAACAAACTGAAAAAATATAGAAATAACATTCCATATTTGATCTATCCAACTACAAAGGAATAAAGATGAATATCAACAATAATAAAAATGTGAAATCTTGTGGGAACCAAGCAGCACACTATGAATGAAAAGTGGATTAAGAGGGAAATACAGAAGGAAATTTTTTAAATTCCTAGAATTTAATGAAAACAAAAACAGCATACTAAAATCTATGGGCACAGGGAAGGCAATCCTAAGAAGAAAGTTTATAACATGCATGCCCATGAGAAAAAATCTGGAGATCCATAATGATGACATATGTCACATGCATTTAACCCCAAGAACTGGGAGGCAGAAGAAAGTAGGTCTCTGTAGAAGAAGGCTAGCCTGGTCTGCATAACCATTTCATGCCATCTGGAGCTACTTGCCAGAGCCTGTCTCAAAGTAAAAAAACTGGAGAGATATATTAGGAACTGAATGATGCATCTAAAGAAACTGTGGGAACAAGAACAAACAATACTCAAAAAGACCAGATGTGAAGAAGTGAACAAAAAGAGATCATTGTAATAAAATTTAATTTTAAAAATATGAAGGCTTAATGAAAAGCAGAAATGGTTCTCTGTAAAGATTAACAAGATTGATAATTTTTTTTATTGATGCTTTGTGTATTTCATACATCATTTCCCAATTCAGTTCAGGCATATTTCCCTTTCCCTTCCCCCATCCCACCCCACCCCATCCCAGATCATGCATTCTGCCATAACTGTCCTGCATCTTTCTCTCAGTTTTTTTTTTTTCATTTTTTAACAATAAGTGATAATTTATGAGTACAAGCATCCTTCATGTAAAACACAGCCTATGGGTCCCACCATCCAGCAGGGGGGCTTTGCTTGTATGTTCAATCAAGTTGATCAAATGAGTGTCCAGACTATATTGCTGTAGTTTCACCATTCACCCCAATCACAGCCCTTACATACTACCACGCCTCCTCTTCCGCAGATTGTTCCCTAGGCTTAGAAAAGGGGCACAGGTGGATGAGAAGCCAAACAGTCTACTTTCTCTGGAGCTGTTGTCTTGGACTCTGGTCAATTCTGGCTGTTTCCTTTCATGGGCTGACAGTTTGTCCAGGAATGACCTCTCAATCCTACTAATGAAGCACAAGCAATTAGATATATAGGTATTTAAACAGTACTAATTATTATGGTAGGTTACTTTGGTATAGACACAGATGTTTGGATGGTATGTTAATCCATTAATTACATTTTTTTCTGTTAAATATGACAGGGTCTTACCGTGGCTTATACCATCTCCTATCTATTAGAGGATGTAAGCTTGTGGCATCAGCCATGGGTTATTCCTCCAAGGAGAGAGCTAATAGCCAATTAGATTTGGGATATACAGGCTTATGGCTGCCTCTCCTGCACAGTATTTCCAGGCAGGTGAGGAATTTTAAACCAGATTAACTTAGAAAAAGACAGGTGTCAGGTTAATAAAGTTAGAGATGAAAAGAAAATACTGAAACATGTAATGAGGAAATTCATAGACTCCTAAGAATATACTAACACAGAATTCTACTAGACCTTCAAAGAAGAACCCATACTAATAATCCTCAAATTATTCCATAACATAGAAAAGAAATATTCCCAAATTCTTTTTTGCAAAACCAGTATTACCTTGATAGATAATCAAACCAGATAAAAATCTAACAAAATAGAAAAGTATAGGCCAAATTCTATGATGATCAAGGACTCAAATACTTTTAATAAAATACTTGCAAACTGAATTCAATAGCATATAAAAAAGATTGTCTGCCATGGTTAAATCAGCTTTATTCTAGAGATGCAGGGATGGTTCAACATACTTAAATCAATAAATGTAGTCATAAACAGACTCAAGGTTGGAAACCACATGATCATCTCGGATGCAGAAAGGGTCTTTAACAAAATACATGCAGTATAAAAATCACGGAGAATCTGGAAATACAGGGGCTATCTCAATAGAATTAAGGAAAATACAAGCCAACAGCCATATCATACATATTGTAGAAAACCCCAAGGCATTTCCACTATAACCAAGGATGAGAAAAGAATATCCTTGCTCTCCTTTCCTGTTCAATAGAGAACTTGAAGTTTTAGCTACAGTAATAAGATAAATGAAAGAAGACAAAGTGGGTTTATATTGGAAAAGAAGTCAGTATATATCCTTATTTGAAAATCATATGCTTTTTATAAAAAAAAAGCCCTGAAAACTCTACCAGTACTCTCCTAGAGCTGATAAATTCATTCAGCAAAGTAACAGGATAAAAAATAATAAGGGACATAGCCCTCCCATAAACCAACCAAGCTTGAGAAAGAAATAAGAAAATCATCTCATTACTGATGCACTAAAAATCTTAGAATAAATCTAACAAAGGAAGTAAAAATTTCATTTAATAAATATTTGAGATTGAAGAAAGATACTGAAGAATTTACTAAGAGATGTAAAGACCTCCTCGGCACATGGATCAGTGAATCAGCATCTTAGGAAAAGTAATCTACAAGGTCAATGCAATGCCTATTAAAGTTCTAACAAAATTCTTCACAGCAAATAAAAAAATTCTTAAATTTCAGATGAAAATGCAAAAGAATAAAAAAGAAGAACAAGGTATCAAAAACAATCCTGAACAAAAAAAGAGCAGCTGGAGATGTTACCATTCCTGATTACAAAGTTTAGTAATAAAAGCATCATGGCACTGACATGAAAACAGACACAATGAACAATGGAATGGAATTGAGGACTGAGATTTAAGTTCGTACACAGTCAAAGGTGCCAAAAATACACATTTGAAAATAGCATGTTCAACAAATGGTGCTGCTCCATCCACTTACCTACATGTAGAAGAATACACACAACTCCACTCCAAATGGACCAACGACCTCAACTTAAGATGTGATACCCTGAATCTAATAGAGGAGAAAGTAATGAATACACTCGAACTTGGAAGCCCAAGAAAGGACTTTCTGAATAGCAGTCTGATACCATAGGCATTAAGAAGATCAACTGAATGAGCCCTTATGAAACTGAAAACCTGTACAGCCAAAGACACTATGGTTTGTGTAATGGGGCAATCTACAGAGAGGGAAAAACATGACTAGCTATACATTTGGTAGGGGCCTTGTATTTAGAATTCCAAAAATTAAACATCTAAGTGAAAAGGAACAATAAACAACCCAGTCGAAGTAGGGTAAGGAGGAGCTTGGAGAGATGGATCAGAGGTTAAGAGCACTGGTGGTTCTTGCAGAAGACCCTGAGGTTTGAATTCCAGTACCCACGTGGCAGCTAACAACCAGAATATCTGATAGTCCTTCTGTCCTCCTTGCCATTGCAAGATACAGATGCACTTGCACATATGCAGGCATCACACACATACACATCAATGATAATAAAAATATTTTTATATTTTTAAAGTGGGGTGAGGAATTGTACAGAGGGTTCATAAAGATGAAATATAAATCAGAGAGAAAGATTTTTTTAAATGTTCGACATCTTTAGTCATCAGGGAAATGTAAATGAACACTAATTTGACATTTCTTTTAAAGCCATTCAGAATGGCTATGATCCAAAAATGACAAATTCTGGGAAGGATATAGGAGAGAAAAGAACAATTTTCATTACTACTGTTAGTGCAAATTGATGCAGTAACTATGGAAAGTAATGTGAAGGTTTCTAAAAAGCTAGAAATCGATTTACCACTTGATGCAGCCATAGCACTCTTTGGCATATGTCCAAAGGACTCTATACGCTAATATGAGACACCTGCTCATCCATGTTCACTGATGTTATTTATATATACAAAACTCAGGGAATTGAAACAACCTATATGTCTGCTAACTGATGAGTGGACAATGAAAGTGTGCTGTATTAACACAATTAAATAGTATTTAACTCTTTTTATTTAAAGTTTTATTAATTGTTTTTATTAATTGGCAGAATGCACGAGCTCTGGTGGGGTGGGGGAATGAGCGGGAACATGGGTCCAGATTTGTTAAAAATAAATAAATAAATTTATGTGAAAAAAAAAGAAAAAAGAAAAAAAATCCAGAGTATATAAATTACTCAAAAAATATAGGACCAAGAAAATAAAAAAAAAAAAAGAATTTCATAACTGTACTTAATCATATTCACTTCTCTCCCAACTCCTCCAAGGTACACAGCTTATCCTTACCCAATAAATTTGTCCTCATTTTTATTAGCTCATTGGGTCCAATTTGTGATGCCCATATACTCTTGGGCACATGGCCGTCCAGGGGGCACACCCTTTTAAAAACATATTTTGATGGTATTTAGTTCTCCTTCCCTAGCTGACTACACCTCCCCTTACTGCCACACCACCCAACTTATGTACTGAATATATAGATATTATATATATTATATATTATATATTATATATATATTATATATATATATTATATGTAATACATAATATATAATACATAATATATATATATACTGGGTTTTATGCTGGCATCTTTGTACTCAGAGGGCAGAGTCCACTTATTAAAGAACCGTCCATCCCATATGGAGAAAGGTGAATAACCACATGAGGATTCTCCCCAACAGTGCTCCACTTTTACATGGCTCTGAGCAGCAGTTGTGTCTAATCACCCCATCAAGAACCAGGCAATACCAATACACCAAAGAAGCATGCTACTCTGTACTGCTCAGAGAAAATTAACACTATCTGGACGGCCTCTGCAGATTTGCCAGCCTCAGAAATGTTAGCCTCATTTGTGTGTCTTGTCACTCATTGCAGGGATAATGCACCTCTTTTCCCTACTAGCCCTTGACTCTGTCAGTTTCTCATTGTGAGCCAATTGTTTTGTGTGACATTTTCTTGGGGAACATGAACAAAAAGTCTATTTATCCCAGATAGAGCACTGATTCCAGATCAAATACTTGATTCTTTCCAAATATAACTTGGTGAATCACAGAGTGCATTGGAATTACTTACATGCTCATGGGTGAGGAGTTATTTACAGAAACATGCATGACTCAAAAGCAGATGAATTATACAAAAACCTGTCAGGCATGGGTAATGAGTCACAAAACTGCATGACTGGAGTTTCCTGTAATTTGCAAACAGCTTTCTAGAAGAATATCCTCTCCTCCAGTAATTTTTTACTGCATCCATAACCCTCAAGAGAGACTTTGTGAATATGGTACTTTCCGAGCATCCTGAGTCTTGTAAGTTTTGTGTGTTTCCTGAACTTTGAAAGATTATATGGCTTCAGGTGCCTGAGGAGCTGTGTCCTGCCCGTGGGAGGGAGGACATCCACTTGGAGAGGGCAGCTAGGCCACAGAGGTCTCCCTGTGGCTTCAGTGGCACTGGAAACAACTAACCATGTTCCCTTTAGCCAAAAGAAAGTGTTCCTCCTTAAAGTAGTCATCTTAGATATGTTGTCACAGTGACAGAACATTGTGTACCACATACCCATAAGCATTTCAGGAAAAAGGAAAGACAAAATACAGGGTCATGGACGCAAGGGTGTTTGTTCTTAGATTTCCAGAAAAGTATGGAGGAGAGAAGGAATTTGGCCTTAAAAAAGAGAAGACTAACAATATACTTGAAAGAATAAATTAGTAGAAACCTTTATAAATGACTATTTGTGCAATGGAGAATCTTAAGCAAAAGTGTCATCTATCAGCCTTATGTTTTAAGGACTCACATGTGGTCAGCTTTAGGCAGAAGCAGAAGCAGGAAGGCCTCACAAAGTCATTGCTATACTTACCAAGATCAGGGTCAGATGATAAACTGAATACAATCATTGTTATTCTGGTAAACGTTTGGTAAGGTATGTGCATCTATGTGATGCATTTAAAAAGATATAACTTTCAGGACTGTCTGAAACTTACTTTGAATGAGATGTGGTGGAGGAAATGAAGAGCACAGGATGATGTTCAACTTGACAGGAACAGATAGACAAATTGGTATCTGGACATGGACTGCAGGGGCCAGAGAAGGCAAAATATTGATATGTTTCAAAACCATGAAATTATAATGTCCTTTTAACATATACTAATAGTAAAGAAATTATGTCAGAGAGATATTTTCTTTTTTATTTATCCATTTTTTGCACATGTATGAGTGGGTAGTATGTGTATGTGTAATCATATGTGTGTGGGAGTATTGTGTATGTGCAAGATGCACATGCATGAGGTGTGTATATGGTCATACAGGAGCCGTTTCTAGGTCAGAGGAGAACCTCAGACATGAGTCCTTAATTTCCACCTCGTTTCTGGCATGCTCTTGTTGCTTTCTGGTGTGCTGCCTAAGCTAGGCTAGCTGGTCCGTGAGCTTCCAAGAATTTTTCTCCATGTCCCATCTTGTTTTAGCACTGGGATTACAGATGTTTACCACAAAAATCTGGGGAAGCAAACTCACAACCTCACAGTTGCATGGTAAGTACTTTGCCACTGAACCATCTCCCCAACACTCAGAAAGATATTTTAGAATAAAGTCATAATGCCATAAAATAAGAAAATCAGAATAAATACAGTAATAACAATTATTGACTAATTAAATGATGCAGTTCCTATGATGATTTATTTGTGGTTGTTAATTCTACCATAATTAATTAAAATTAATAATGATCTTCATGTGCATAGATTCTCACTGTGAATTTAGACATTCATATATTATTATTATTATACTTGGCCTTTTACACATTTGTTAAAGTTAATACACATTTTTATCCTTTATTCAAGTGACTAAATCAAAGTTAATTAATATTAGTTTACATCAGAAAATGACAAAAAGTACTTCTAATTTCTAGATAAGATTTTTCATATTATACCATAAGTTTCATGTTCATAGGCAGCAGAAACTCTGTACTGAGGATATTCTCTATTTTATACCATGATATGGATCCCATGAGTTCTTAAAAGTGTTTCTTACTTTAATGACAATAATCTACCCTTCAGTATAAAATAGGCTATTAGCTGTCCCATGTTACAGTTGATTTTCTACATTTTTTAGACTTTTTAATTGAAGTTTTGTGCATTTCTTCACATTTAGAACCATCCCCCCTTCTATGCCCTCACCCTGCCAGCATTCATGCATTCTGCCATACATGTCTTGCATCTTATTCTCAGTCTTTAAAAAAAAAAAATCGATGCACAAGTTTACTGTTTGGGCAGAAGTTTACTGTTTCAATTGGTTCTTTGGCCCAGTCTCTTTTGTGTTGTTGTGTTCCTTCCAATTTGTATCACTCCAAAATATGTATATATACACACCACACATATACCAAAAGTATGATGTCTGAAAATCAACTATAGGTTAATTCCAAAACATATTTAGGAATTCACATTTTAACAGTAGAGGTGTATGCAGGTAAAGAAAAAATATTACTTTACATTCCTACATTACATAGTAAGTTGATGAGTAGCATCAGGTATTATATTTACTAAAAAAGAGAAAAAAAGAATTATTCAGTTTGCCTTACAAATAGAGATTTATTTATTTATTTATTTATTTATTTATTTATTTATTTATTTATTTTTGTCTTTCCAGACAGGGTCTCCCTGTAGCCCCAGATGTCCTGGAACTCACTCTGAGCAGGTCACAAAGATCCGCCTGCCCCTGCCTCCCAAGTGCAAGGATTAAAGGCATGCGCCACCCGTGGTGGCGGATCTTTGTGAGTTCAAGGCCAGCCTGGTCTACAGAGTGAGTTCCAGGACAGCTGGGGCTACAGGGAGACCCTGTCTCGAAAAGACCAAAAAAAAAAAAAACAAAAAACAATAGAGATTTAGTGCTAGGTTCCACAAATGAGGGACACCATATACGTCCTTTGTTTTTCTGGGACTGTGTTACTTCATTTAGCATAATGGCTTCCAGTTCCATCCATTTACTTGCAAAGTTCATGATATCATCTTGCTTTACTGCTGCATAGAATTCCATTGTGTAGATGTACCACATTTCCTTTATCCACTCATAGGTTGAAGGACATTTGATTTGCTTCCAGCTCTTTGCTATTGTGAAAAGAGCTGCAATAAACATGGATGTGCATGCATCTCTGCGATAAAACGAGTCTTGTGGGTGTATACACACAGGAGTGGTATGACTAGGTCAAGTGGTAGGTTCATTTTGAATCTTTTAACAGTTCTCCACACTTTTTTCCATAGGGGTTGTATGAGTTTGCATTCGTACTTGCAGTGGATGAGTGTTCTCCTTTCCTCACAACCCCTCCAGCATCTGTTTTCTTGATCATAGCCAGTCTTACCAGAGTAAGATGAAATTTTAAAGTGGTTTTAATTTGCATTTCCTTCATTATTATCAACATCTAACAGTTTTTAAGATGTTTCTCATCCATCTTTACTTCTTCATTTGTGAAGTCTCTGTTCAGCTCTTTACTCCATCTTTTGAGTGGTTCATTTGTTTGCTTGCTTCTTTGTTTTTTCAGTAGTTTATATATTCTGATGTTAATGCTCTATCAGATGTATCACTGGTGAAGGTTGCCTCACAATCTGTGGGTTTTCTCTTCTTTGAATGTTTCTTTCATTGTACAGAAGCTTTTGAGTTTAGTAAGGTCCCACTTGTCAAGTGTTGACCTTATTTCCTGTGCAGCTACTGTCTGATTTAGAAAGTCTTTTCCTACACCTGTTCAGCTCTTTACTCCATCTTTTGAGTGGTTCATTTGTTTGCTTGCTTCTTTGTTTTTTCAGTAGTTTATATATTCTGATGTTAATGCTCTACCAGATGTATCACTGGTGAAGGTTGCCTCCCAATCTGTGGGTTTTCTCTTCTTTGAATGTTTCTTTCATTGTACAGAAGCTTTTGAGTTTAGTAAGGTCCCACTTGTAAAGTGTTGACCTTATTTCCTGTGCAGCTACTGTCTGATTTAGAAAGTCTTTTCCTACACCTGTTCAGCTCTTTACTCCATCTTTTGAGTGGTTCATTTGTTTGCTTGCTTCTTTGTTTTTTCAGTAGTTTATATATTCTGATGTTAATGCTCTACCAGATGTATCACTGGTGAAGGTTGCCTCCCAATCTGTGGGTTTTCTCTTCTTTGAATGTTTCTTTCATTGTACAGAAGCTTTTGAGTTTAGTAAGGTCCCACTTGTCAAGTGTTGACCTTATTTCCTGTGCAGCTACTGTCTGATTTAGAAAGTCTTTTCCTACACCTATTTTCTACATTTAAATGGTCAAGATTTAAGAACTCTCTAAGTCTACCCCAGTGACCTGCTTCCTCTAGCAAGGCCAAACCTTCCAAGGCCTCCCAAAACAGCACCACCAACTGGGGACAAAATGTCCACATACTTGGTACTTATGGAGGACATTCTCATTCAAAGCACCACAGTAACTAGTGATCACATGAAGAAGAGGATATTCTGTCTGTATCCTTCACATGTTACATTTATGTGTGAATCAGTGTAATAAACACACACTGTAGTGGATCTTCCACATCCTCAGTCATTCTGCCTGGGATGATTTTGTCTATTTCATTAAAAAGAGGACATTTAGTGGGCTGGAGAGTTGGCTCAGTGGTTAAGAGCACCACCTGCTCTTGCAGAGGACCAGGGTTCGATTCCCAGCACCCACATGGCGGCTAAGAACTGTCTTTAACTCCAGTTCCAGGGGAATCTCAAGCCCTCTTCTGACCTCCATGGCATTGCATGACACGGGTGCACCAACTTCTGTGCAGACAGTACACTCATACAAATAAAGAAATAATAAATAAAATTTTAAAAATGTTAAAAAAGGAGGACATTTAATTGGTTTTCAAGTTTTTCCCTGACATATGTTACTCGTTTCAGGATAAGCTATGGTATGTACATTTGTTTCTTTCCCAGATAATACAGAAATGGTGACATTGGAGTACCAAAGAGGAATATATTAAAGTATTTCTGTTGGTGTAAAAAGAACTGTCATCTAGAAGGGAAAATATGCAAACTATGTAGAAACACTTTAAAGAGAAAACTGTTCTGTAAACACAGAAAAACATTCCTGTTGACTGAACAGAAACACTCATTTTTGTTAACATATTGGAGTCAAAGATAACAGCAAACTGGGCATGAAACTCAAATAGGAACCAGTGAGGTGCTGGAAGCCATGTACATAATTTTGGCTGTGGGAATTATGTGCAATGTGGCAAAAATCAGACATCATTGTCTAATGAGAACTTCTAGAATCTCGGCTCAGATGACCTTTCCATAATTCCTACTGGGCCCTGAAGTCTGAATATGAAGACTCAGATGACATTTCCATACTTCCTACTGGGCACTGAAGTCTGGATATGAAGACCCAGGCAAATGTTAAGCTTTCCAAGACTAGCATCATACTGGTAAAGACTTACTCATGCGCCTTCATCTGTGGAAGGTGGTGTAACATTCCAGCAGCTTAAACACAGACCATTTTCTCCCTACTCTATTGGCCTCTGAAACTTCCTGTTATCAGAAGCTGTACTTTTGACAACTTGTAATTAATTACTAATTTTTAGTGGTTGTAAAGTGGCTGTTGATGTATACACCTAGACAACATAACATACTACTAATTCAAAAGTTCAAAATAAAATTAGAAAAATAAATTTTAATATCAAGGCTGTATTTTGATATGTGTAACTCTAAAACATATTTACTTTGATCATAGTGTTACTAAAAATATTAACATTAAAATAGCAAACTATTTTCCTCCATCCTTCTTTCCATATTTCCTTCCCTCTATTCTTTTCTTGACTAATAATATAAATGTAAATATTAAGGGCATTCTGTGTGCTCAATACAACCCAACTTTAACCTCTCTCCATAGTCAGCACAAAAGCTGTCCATCTTTACTAACCACTGTTCTATATTAAGTGCATTAAGTTTTAGCTTCTATAAGTGAAAAAGAAAATAATGAAAAATGAAAATAATTGTTTATATTCCACTTATCATCTTCTGATCCAATTATGAGCCCTCCCAATTAAAAATTTTTAATCATTTCAAGTCTATAATGTCAATTCTTAACCCTCATGTACTTGATCTTTTTTTTTTCCATTTCCTGGAATTCATGACAACTCTTGATTCATAATAATAATAGCTCACTTCCTTCTTCAGCTTTGCTAGTTCCTTTCCAAGTTCCTGAATTTACTATTTATTTATTTATTTATTTATTTATTCCTTATTTATTTGTTTTGTTTTCTGAGACAGGGTCTCTCTGTAGCACCAGCTGACCTCATATCCACTATTTAGAAAAGCAAAGAATAGCCTTTCTCTCAGAACAATCCACCTGCCTCTGCCCCCCAAGTCCTGGGATTAAAAGAGTGCACTCCTGATCACAGCTTTGAATTTACTTTTTTTTAAAGGTATAGTTCTTTAGTGCACATCAAAGAGCAAAATGTTGCAGTAACAGAACTGCTTTTCCACCTGCCTTAATTCTAACTTCATATTTTAATGTTTAGCGCTTTTTATATTTTCTGAGATCTAATAATGTTATATATATATTTTTGGCCTTTTTTTAATTTTTAATTTTTATTTATTTTTTATGTGTATGAATGTACTGTCTGCATGTAGGTTTGTGCACCTGTGTCATGCAATGCCTCGGAGGTCAGAAGAGGGTCTTGGATTCCCCTGGAACTGGAGTTCTCCTGGAATTGGAGTTACAGACTGTTCTTAGCCGCCATGTGAGTGCTGGAGATCGAACCTGGTCCTCTGCAAGAGCAGTCGGTGCTCTCAACCGCTAGGCTATCTCTCCAGCCCAATTTTTTGGTCTTTTCAAGACAGGGTCTCCCTGTAGTCCCAGCTGTCCTGGAACTCACTCTGTAGACCAGGCTGGACTTGAACTCACAAAGATCCACCTGCCTCTGCCTCTGCCTCTGCCTCTGCTTCCAAAGTGCTAGGATTAAAGGTGTGCACCGCTAATAATGTTATATTAACTGGAGATGTCAAATGAACATTTTTGCAATACTGCATGACTACTAGTAACCCTGGAATATTTGTGCCCCAGATCACTTTCCTTATACTCTTACATATGTATGATTATCTATTATCTATCTATCTATCTATCTATCTATCTATCTATCTATCTATCATCTATCTATCTATCTATCTATCTATTTAATCTATCATCTATGTGTAATTTTCTCCTCAACATCTCTACACTAAGAGTCAGTCACAGGTCAGTATAATTTAAAGTAGATTTACTCTATTAAGAACCAAATGCATAAAATCACATACCATCTTGACTTCTAAACTCTATGCATGAATTAACTCTACCCACTAGCAAGGCTACTCTCAAGACTGACTTCCCTCTGTCTTGTTTCACTATGTTAAACACAGTTATGTTCACTAATCTGGGAAGAGGATGTAGGTCAAAGCTAGATGCCTTTACATTTATCTAGTTTTTATGAGTCTCCAAGTGATTAATTTATGACAATTTTTTCTCTGAGAAGGATCTTATAGCATTAAAATGATGGCCTGTGAAACACACCAGTGGGATGTGATTGTAGTAAACACTTTTCATTACAAAATGAACTCATCATTTAAATTTATTTTGAAATGATTTGTGAGTAGATCTGATATAAATTTGGCTTGCTTGTTTCACTATTTTCTTTCAATTTTCAAAGACTGGAAGTACTTAAAATAAGCCTTTAATATCATGTTTATCTTCTATTTCTGGTGCTTTAATACATAACAAATGACAAATTCATATATTTGGTGAATTATTATTTTTCTCTTTATTGAAAACCATATTTAAAAAAAACAATGTTTTATATAACAACTAAAATGCAATTTATTTCTAACCTTATTTATTTTTATTTATTTATTTATTTTTATTATTTTTTTTTTTTGGTCTTTTTGAGACAGGGTCTCCCTTTAGTCCTAGCCGGCCTGGAGTTCTCTCTGTAGACCAGGCTGGCCTTGAACTCACATAGGTACCACTCTACTTCCTTAATGCTGGGATTAAAGGTGTGTGCCACCATGCCTGGCTCTTATTTATTTTTTAATGTGGCTCATATATGGAACTTTCTTTAAAAAACATGAAATATAATATAAATATTTATCTGAATAACTTTTAAAATAGAAAGAAGCAAATATATTTTTGTTATTTAACAAAGGTTGGAATTTATTAGATGCCAAGACACCCTGGGAATGAATTACACAGCATTTGCTTCATGAGTTAAAGAATTCTTATACAGTGAGTCATTAGACCTCAGTGCTCAACATTCAACATGCCCATAATCTTTAAGCCTTTCTCTACAGATAGGATCCTGGACTCTAAACTTTGAATGAAGTTCTGTCCACTACATGGAATGCAATGTTGTCTTTCCTTAATCAGGAAAGTTCTGCCCTTCAATTCAATCCACAAGAGCTGGTAGCACACCTCATAATACCTGGGGAACATGATTCACATTTGAAGATAGAACAATTTTTCTTCCACACTCCTGTGACTAAGGATACATATCACTTCATTTTTGTCCATTGATTTTTGGCTGTGTCCCCTTACACTTGAGCTCCGTCTTCAAATTTGTTTTCTAGCCTGTGTTTTGTATTACTGAGTATCAGCAATACCATTTCCATTCCTTCTCTCCTTGCCCCCCCCCCAAAATAGAGCTCAATTTTGAAGAATTAGGACAGAATTCTTCCATTTCTGAAGGAAATTTCACAGATCCAACCATCCTTTTTGTGTAACTTCTGAGCCCTAATCAATCGATAGAATTTAAAAATGACTATTTGGAGGGATGGGATGATGGCTAAGTGGTTAAAAGCACTGACCGCTCTTACAGAGGACCCAGGTTCAGTTCTCAGCACCCACATGGTGTCGAACAACCATTCCTAGCTCCAGTTCCAAGGGAATCTAATGCTGTCTTCTGACCTTTTCAGGCATTGCATGACAACACACATGCACCTACACACATGCAGGCAATGCATTCATATGCATAAAATAAAAATAATAAATAGAATTTTAAATGAACATTTTGAAAATGACTGTGCCAGTGTTTTTTGAGGTTGGATTGGTCCTACCCAGTGCTCCAAGTGTCCATATTAAAATAAAGCTGGAGAGATGGCTCAGCAGTTAAGAGCGCCAATTGCTCTTGCAGAGGACCTGGGTTCCATTCCCAGCACCCACATGGTGGCTAAGAACCATCTATAACTCCAGTTCCAGGGGAATCTGACACCCTCTTCTGACCTCTGTGGCATTGCACGACACAGGTGCACCAACCTACAAGCAGACAGTACACTCATACACATAAAACAATAAATAAAAAAAAAAAAAATAAAGCATTCTTGGATCAGAATTTTTTTATTTTTTTAAAATTTATTTTCATATGTGTATGAATGTACTGTCTGCATGTACGTTGGTGCACCCGTGTCGTGCAATGCCGCGGAGGTCAGAAGAGGGTGTCGGATTCCCCTGGAACTGGAGTTAAAGACGGTTTTCAGCCGCCATGTGGGTGCTGGGGATCGAACCCGGGTCCTCTGCAAAGCGGTCAGAGCTCTTAACCACTAGGCTATCTCTCCAGCGCTGGATCAGAATTTTTAAAAGAAGTCAACAACTCTCATCTTGTACAATAATAAGGGATTTGCAGAAGGCTTCCTTGAAGAATAATCATTCAACATAGCATAGGAATTAGTTATCATTTCAGGGTTTTAGTATTTTTTGTCCTCCTAAGAGATGCTATTGAGAGTTTTAAAAATAAATTTATCATATTTGTTTATTAAACAGTATGAATATTTCAAATACCATCACAGAAATTTCAAACGATATTTTCAAGTGAAAATTCTCTTACTTTTTTGAAATTTTGCAACGTGTAAACATTCATGAAAGAGAAAGAGAGAGAAAGAGAGAGAGAGAGTAGTCATTTAAAAGTGTGTGTTTAGATCTACAATAAGAAGGGTAGAAATGCTGTAGAAGACATTTATTGTATTATCTTAAATACAATGTTGGGAAATTTGCAAACTTTGGATTAATGCATGGCAATAAGCTGGCCCTGTCCTTAAAAAAACGCAATGAATGTGGGTTTTTTTTGTTTGTTTGTTTGTTTTGTTTTATTTTGTTTTTAATTTATTTCTGTATGTGTATCAATGTACTGTCTGCATGCAGGTCTGTGCACCCGTGTCGTGCAATGCCGTGGAGGTCAGAAGAGGGTGTCGGATTCCCCTGGAACTGGAGTTCTCCTGGAATTGGAGTTTCAGACGGCTCTCAGCCGCCATGTGGGTGCTGGGGATCGAACCCGGGTCCTCCGCAAGAGCGGTCGGCACTCTTAACCGCTAGGCCATCTCTCCAGCCCAAATGTGGGGTTTTTCTGAGATTTTTAATTACTCTGAAAACTTTACTCATCACCTAAGACAGAAACTACCTTAAATTAAGAGTCATCGAAGACTTAATCACTCTGTATACAGATCTGGTTTCTAATCATAAAGGTCTTTGTCTTTCAGGGGTCCTTCATCCTGAAGTGTCCCCACCCTCTCCTCTCCCCTGTGGGTTGTCACTCTTTCTGCATTGTACATACCATTCAATGGTTTGAAATTAAAGGGTGAAATTCTCTTCAAGTACCACCAGAAACTGATGGCTATCTGACCACCCAAGATAACAGAAGGCTACCTGGCTAAAGTCCATGGATATAACCATGAAAACAATCTGAGAATCAAATAAGAACATTTGAATTATTAGTCTATTATTATGTAGATAAACAGAAAAACAGAATAAAACAAAATCTGGAGGAGAGTAAGTGTGACCCATTGGTGAGCAAGTAAACAGGAAGCTGGCGAAGCATACAGACTTTCAGATTGACTGAAGACAAGGAGTGGCATCTGAGGAGACTGTGATCAGCACGCTTTCCATTTCCTTGTGAAGCAAAGTGATTGTTACAGTCATCCCCATCATCTTATAAATTGTATCCAGAATCTCATCAGTACACATCTTCTACCACGTACTCCTCCAAACTTCTATAGTCCCATATTTAAATAGTATACAGGCATGAGGATGTGGAGCAACGAGTAGCCAAACCTGTCTTGGAGTTTGGGTTCCTTATAATTTTTGTTTTCATTTTTAATTATTTTTTCAAACTGTGATTAATGGCACTATATGTTTATCTGTCTATCATCTATCAATAATCTATCATCTATCTATCTGTCTACCATCTATCATCACTGTAAATAATCATAAAATGGTTTTAGTGACTTCAGGTCAAAGCAACAGTACATTAAAGTATGTAGTTTAAGGTAAAAGTAAAAGCTTTGCTTTTTGACCTTGTGACAGCCTAGGACACAGCACCTACCATAACTGATGACATAAATTATAGACAATTTTATGTAGTTTATTTTTCTATTATACCAATTACTTTATAATACATGTAAAATAAAATAAGTAGTATAACTAATTTTAATTTTCACACGTAAGATTTCTATCTAACAAAACATTTTAAATGAGTTTATGTGTTAAGAAAAAGCTGCATTTATTTTTAAAGGGAATTCATTCTCTTATTCCATAAGATTTTTACTAAAAGCAAAACTTCAATCATCTGTCTGCAAAGCATCAAAACCATTTCCAGCCTGTTCAACTCTCTTGCATTCACCTGTACAGAGGAAGAGCTGTTCTATAAGAAGGGCCCTTCACATTCTGTAATACTCATCTCCTTTATTTCTTTGCTTCTTCAGACTTCAAAACTCCTTAATGGTAAAGAAATCATTGCATGTGTGTACTGTGAATACATTTTCTACAATTAAATTATTGCCTTTTTATGCTTATGGAAGATCAGAATAAACCATACTAATGGGAACAGAAAAAAAGATACAAGGTGGAATCGATGATGTGAAACTTGGCTATGATTTTATATCCTGCTTTTTAGAGTAAAAAAATCCTGATTATATTGCTTAACATCTCTTAACCTCAATTTCCTTAAAAAGTAGCTATTTCAAAGAATCAATGCCAGGGCCTAGGGAAATGGCTCAGTTAGGGAAGGTTTAGCTGCTTAAGCCCTAGAACTTGAGTTTGGATTCCCAGCACCAACAAAAGCCAGGGCTGGCAGCTCCCCACAGAGTGCCTTGTCCAGAGAGTCTTGTTGAATTAGTGAACTCCAGGTCTCCAAGGAGATCCATGTCTCAAACGCAAAATACAGAATCACGGAGGAAGATGCTGATAGATGTTGACCACCAGGTTCTGCATGGACACACATGTACACCCCTATAGTGCACATGAACACATACACTTGTATACACTACACACACACATAGCACACATGAACACATACATGTGTATACACTACAAACACACACATATGTACACCCCCATAGTACACATGAGCATATACACGTGTACACACTAACTACACACATGTGTACACCCCCATAGCACACATGAACGCATACAAGTTTATACACTACACACACATAGTACACATGAACACATACCTGTGTACACACTACACATACATAGTACACATGAACACATCCACATGTATATGCTATACACACAGTACACATGAACACATACAAGTGTTTACACTACACACATGTAGTACACATGAACACATACACATGTATACACTACACACATACACAGTACACATGAACACATACAAGTGTATACACTACACACATAGTACACATGAACACATCCACATGTATACAGTACACATGAACACTTTACAAGTGTATACACTACACACAGAGTACACATGAACACATCCACATGTATACAGTACACATGAACACTTTACAAGTGTATACACTACACACACATAGTACACATGAACACATCCACGTGTATACATTACACACACATAGTACACATGAACACACACACTTGTATACACTACACACACGTAGTACACATGAAAACATACACGTGTATACACTACACATACACATAGTACACATGAGTATATACACATGTATACACTACTCACACACACAGGTGTACACCCCCATAGTACACATGAACACATACAGACATATACACTACAAACACACACATGTAGAAACAAGATCAGATGTAAATATAAAATGAGGCCATGCTTTTCAAACTTTAGAACATATTTATTTTATATTAACATTTTTGTCTCCGTGCAGAATGCTTGAACAGCTATGTCAATATTCTTTTTCCCTTTAAAATTATTTCCAAGCACTTATTTTGTTTTTCTTTTTAATATTTTATTTATTATTTTTATTTTATATGTATAAGTGTATTGCCTGCATAAATGTAAGTGCACCTGTGTCATGCAATGCCCATGGAGATCAGAAGAGAGTTTCAGATTCCTTTGGATCTAGAATTATGATGGCTGTTAGCTAGCATGTGGGTGCTGGAAATCAAACCTAGGTCCTCTGCAAAACAGCCAGTGCTCTAAACTGCTGAGCCATCTCTCCAGGCCCCCAAGCACATATTTTCTTCATTTATACACATTATATATCTAAGCAGGGTACATTGTTTTATACATATTGTGAGTAAAATATTGTGATTGCACATACTTTTCAGAGAGTATTGGAAATATACCTTAATCATATGTCAGTGTTTTTCAAGTATACATTTACTAGAAAGAGGCATCTGCAAAGTTTGAGGTATTTAATTTTTCTGTAATAAATACACACATTTGTAAAGAATGAGGAACAGGGCCAATATGCCACAGTATTTTGAGCCTGCCATGTCATTGAATCTATGTAGGCTTGAAAGGGGCATTCCCTTATAAAATCTGGTGTGGTGCCAGATATTTCCGTACTGTCTCTTGGTTCCTCTGGTTATCGGACCTGTTCCTTTTGTCACCTGAAACAATTTCCCATTGTAGGATTTTTCTTTCTGTGAAAAGTGTCTCATCTGTCTGGCTTTATTTGCGCTTTTCCACAAGGTGACAAAGCAATCTGAAGGCCGGCAAGCAGTGAGGTCCGCTGTGTGTAGTTATGAGTTCTTCATTTTCCACCCTGCCAACTCTCTGTTTAGTTGCTTTTGCATTACGTTATTGTTCTCCTGGTATTTCCAGCTTTGCTTCAGTTTACCCCTCTGTGGATGTTTAGAAAAGGGTTAGACATTAAATTAAATGCAGTATATTTCCTTCCAGAGAGTAAACCTCATTATTCTAGTTGTTCTTTTATATTTCAAGTTTTATTTTAGTAATAAATATACTTAGAAGCAGTCCAGCAAGTTAAAATATTTTAGTCTTTATTAGAATACTTTAATGATTACTACTATTTATATTTTTATTCATTCCTAAGAAATCAAGTCTCATATTAAACATTCTCTGAAAATTACAAAGTGTGAACTGGAATTTTAGCCATCTTTTATGTAATGGAGACTGTATTTTCCAGATTGTACTTCTACAAAAATAAAATTAAAGTTATTATAAAAGTAGCAAAGATGTTTATTCATTTATATTCTCCTCTTCCTACTCTTTAAAAGCATAAGCTCTATAATAAAATTTCAGTAATGTTCTTGTATACCCGGGTTGGTTTGTGACATCTTTTTGTAACCATGTGTCAACCAACCATTTCTTCCCCCTCTTCTCCTTCAATGATAAATGCTTGGCCTTTAAAACACAGAAATGCTGCATATTATGTTTTAGTTTTTAATTCGCAAATGGTCAGAATACTGGCTGAGCCACCCTGGTGTTCCAGAATTAATCAAATAGTAAATTAGATTCAATTTATGATGGTAAATTGAGAGACATATTAATTAAAAGTGAAATAATTTATATTTTTCTAAAGAGAGCACGATGATCCAGACCCTTCCCAGCACCACATAGTAGGCTGCCCCCTTAGACTGAGGGACGAAGAAGGAGTCTACTTCTCCAGGCCCATCTCTAAAGAATAAACACTTCATGCAATCACTTCCACTGATTTGATTGTGCAGATTTCCATTAGTGCTAACATCAAGCTGGGTTATAAATGATAGTTTGTACCTTAATTTATTAGAGCTAAATATACATTGTATCCCCCATTGACCACTGAACCAAAACACAGGGCAGTCAAAATCACCAGGGCAATCAAAATGAAATCATACAAGGAGATTATTCCTAAATTGTGCATAAAATTATAAAATGTAAGGAATATTAGAAACTAGTAAGAACCACTTTTGGAAGAGAGGGGAAACAGGAAGGCCCAAGCAGATATGCTGGTAGCTGTTTTGGTTTTGTTTGCAGAATCTTGAGTTTTCAGCTCAGTTTCTTTCTTCACATTATATAATACCTAATCTCCTAAGGGAACAGAAAGCCACCAGCACACCAAATAATATTCCTTAATAAGCACTTGGCATTCATGTTTCTAAATGTAACATATGTAAACACAATGAAAGACTTTCAAGGAAACCATCAAATTTCTTTAGAAAGTTCAAGTGTTTATGAAGTCCAGAATGTTCTTTGTTTGATATAGAAGGTCAAATGGGTGGTTCTTACCCTCCGGAGTGTCCGTCTCATCTTGATACTGTACTGAGATTCCATGATAGCAAATTTTCTCTTAGGATAAGCCTATAGTTGAAGTAAATGACCTCTAAATGTGATTATTCTACTTTTCTGGAAATTTAGGCTGCACAGAACAGTGGTTTCTCAGACATAACAGTATAGTCTCTAGAAGTGTAGTCTCTAGAAGCAGAGATGTGTCTTGAAAGCTGGTGACAAGTTGTGTTCACTCAACCCTTCGCTTCTGACGGGGTACACAGCATCTACCAGCTTTGGTTCCCTTCATCTGTGGAGTAATACTCCGACCCATCTCCCTTTTCCACATAGCATGCTCCTCAACTCACTTTGAAGTCAACCATTATTTTAATCTAAATCACAGGAATTTCACACAGGAAGTTTTTCTCTTCCCAAGCTTGTTCATTTTTAACCCCTTCTATACAATATAGCCTGTTTAGCTTTTAAACATGAAAATAGCCAGGATGTCTGTGAGTTCAAGGCCAGCCTGGTCTATATAGTGAGTTCCAGGCCAGCTGGAACTAAAGGGAGCCCCGTCACAAAAAGACCAAAAAAAAAAAAAAAAACAAAAAGTTCCAGATTGTTTTCTTGCCTAGGGCTCTCTTTGAAATGATAATAGATTTACATTTCCTATAACTGAAGGCCAAACCCTTTTACTCAGTGCCACATACTATTATGCATTGAATGTTTATGTCATACCCAACTGTGCATTAATTTACTTATTAATTAACTCCCTTTGTGATTAAGGGGTGAGACTGTACGGGAGAAAAGTAGGTTTAGATGAGGTTCTAATATTGGAACAACTACTAGAGAATTGTTGTCCGTAGGAAGAGGAAGAAACACTAGATCCTTCTCTGCACATTTGATAGGAGCACAGTGAGAAAGCAGTTACCTTCAAGGCAGGAAGGAAGTGCTCACCATCCACTACAACTGCCTCGATGTGACCTTTGTGTCACCTGGCATCAGAGCCTTGGGAAATATTCTTTTAATGTCTAAACAAACAATTCTAGGAGACTGTGGGCCCGACACACACATACTTTCGGTATAAGATCTGTATTGGGTTGTCTTTGCATCGAGCATCTCATTACATCTGTTGTACTGTGTCCAATGGCTAATCTCATACTACTTTCCTCAATACCCACTCTGCACTATAGGCAGACAAGTCAGTCACCTCTGTTGACTTCCCACCAGGACGAGCTTTTGGACACAGACAGTTAGAGAATTCACGGTTCTCCAGTTCCCTGGAGTACTCTGATACTTCCTCTCATACCAGTCTCACAAAGACCAGGTAGACACTTTTATTCTGAGTCTCAGCTTCTTGCCACACTGTGCAAGGTTCAGTTTGTATAGCAAATGTCTTCATTATAATCATAATGCTTATCTTTCTCCGACTGAGCTTTAGTTACATGGTCATTGAAGTGATCATAGGGGAATACCACCCTAAAATGAGAAATAGGAATTATTTCTTTTAATTAGATTTAATGATATCAATTGTTTCATTTACTATAGTAAAAAAATAGAATTTGCAGTGCATATTTAATATGAAATGGCAAGCAATTGCCTAGATATTCTCTCACCAGTTTCAATCTTGTGGGTTTTGGGCTTATAAGTGCTACAATGTCCAGGGAGCTGTTGGCTTTCTAGTGGTCACCTAAGGTTGATAACCCTGTGACCAGATCTGTGTCTTGGAAGCTGCTGGCCTCTTGACGCACACTCACAAAGCTGATGGCTTTGCAGGCAAACCTGTGGCTAGGGAGATGGTAACTCCCCTGCTACATCACTCCAGGAAACTGCTGGTTTCCATGGCCCCACACATGCAAACCCCCATGGCCCGACACATGCAAACCCCCATGGCCCCACACACGTAAACCTCTGTGGCCCCAGGCTGTTGGCCTTTGCAACCACCCAACCAATCGTGGGAACCAGCTCCATGTCAGCAAAAGGCAGAAAACTAGCTGAAATAATAGTTCCATGATCGTTAGCACAAAACCTCAGATATCTGTGGCTAATAGCCAAGTTGGTAGGAATTCTCTTTAATCAAGCAGAGCAAATGGCTACATAGGGTTAGGATACGCTACTCCCAAACCGTATGACATCACTTTCCAGCAGCCAATGCCAGACCACCATGCCCATCTCTCATCACCCCCGTGAGGCCTCCACCCTATCTTGTGATCTCAAAACAGCTTAACTGGAGTGTTAGCAAACATACACCCAGGCTTATGCACTCCCACAATCTAACATGCATTAAGACAACAACTTGTGAAAAAAAATATTTACTAGCATCATAAAGTTGATTTCAAATAATGAGTATTAGAAATTGGTTGTTTCTAATTGTATTTGAGAATATGACAACTTTATCAATGTGAATTCTCAGCTCAGAGTCTGGCTAGTAAGGAAATAAATTGTTCTAAAAGAAAGTTTATATTGTATATTCTCAAAATAGAGATAACAGAAATTTAAACAAAAAATCAGGATTAATTTAATTTAAAACTTCAAACTACCAGGGCTAGAAACTCTAAGTTTAAGAACACTGGCTGATGTGTTCAGAGGATTCGGGATCAGTTCCCAGCACCCTCATGGAGGGTTATAACAGTCCTTAACCACAGTTCCTGGGGATCCCACACCTCTCTTCTGGCCTCTGTAAGGACTTTATGACATGGATGCACTTATATACATGGAGGAAAACACTTGCATACATAAAATAAAAATAAAGCTGAAAAAGTTTTAAAATTTTCACAGTACACTACCATAAGAGGTGGAAAGAAATGTGACTCTGAAATTTGAGAAAGATAATAGAAGGATTCATGAAGTAAGCTATAGACAGCAAACCTTCCATAGAAGCATTTGTGAAGTCACAGACATCAAACCTCATGAATTACATCAAGTTCCTTTGACAGTAGAAGAAGCCCTTCTCCTAAAGGAACAGTTTGAACTTCCATTCTGGAGGAAAAATTGTAATGGCCTCCATAAGACAGCACTTGAAAGACAGGCCACTTTAAAGATGGCATACCTCTTCCTGCTTCTAGACCTTAACCAGATTCATGTCTTGAAAGTCTGCATGGGTAAGGGCCAAAGTGTAACATGGAAAACTAACTCCTAAGTCTGCAAAGGCAATCAATAAGCTTTCCTACTCTGCATTACAAACCTAGCTTCTCATTGTGTTGGATAAAGGTGAATATTGTTGATCAAGTCCCATTTACCAGTATCACAGATATAAGTATGGTTTTATGAATGCCAGTTTTTAACTCAAGCTAGACTGAGTTTCTGGGGGAAGATTCTGATATCTTTCTTGTCTACTGTCTGAAATTTGGGTCCAAATATGGCCTAAGCTGAATGAAGCTGAAGTTGAAGGCCTCAACTCCTTCATATCCTCAAAGCCTTAAAAACTATGTTCATGATAAGAATATAACATTCCAAAACATCTCTGTAGAACTGCTAGTTGTTGGCCAGAGTAACTCTAGATGGGTCCTGCTGGAGTCGATAGTGGTATGGCCAAGTGCCAGCACCTAATAGAAACTTCTAAGGAGCAGTATTTGCAAATTCCTCCTACTAAGAGACACACCAGTACAAAAGGGGCCTCTCTGGATCTTAGAGATAAGGAGGCTCACTCTATCATGCTCTTTTCACCCACTTATCAAGCAACCCATAATGATCTGTGTTTCAGGAGGACCCATAGCAACCAATATTCCACTTACGCTAGTGTGTTTCATTTTTATTTTTAATCATGTTTAAAATTTTAATTTTTTTTTTTTGGCGCATGTATTTGTGCACATGCTCTCTGAAGCCATATGAGTCAGGTCACCCACCAGACATGGGTGCTAGGGGCTCAGGTCCTCTGGTAGAGAAGTACATGATCTTAACCACTGATCCAGTCCTCTGTCTAGTCCCCATGCTAGTTAGACTGTCAACTATGCATAACTTAGAATCACCTGAGAAAGAGACTTAATGCAGTATTATTTAGACCAGATTGCCCTATGGGCATGTGGGGATATCTTTGATAATGTATTGATGTACAAAGATTGCCCCTACCATTCTTTAGGCATGGGGTTGTGAGAAGTGTAAGGGAAGAGGAGGCTGGCTGTGAGAATGCAGACAAGGATGCATTTATTCTTTTTTGCTCTTGGCTATGAAGGTGACGTGACTCCCTAGCGCAGCCCCTGCCTTTCTGTCTTCAGTTGATGGACTACATCTTGTAATTGTGAGCCAAATAAGCTCTTTCTTCCACTATTCACCTTTTTGTCAAAGTGTTTTATCATAACAACATAATTGAAAGTAGAATTCTACTGAAACCCATTTTATTTCCATTCATATGGTTGTACAGGATGATCAATAGACTGGATAATTCTTTAAGTATTCACTGTACATGCTATTGATGGAATGTCATATATCCTCAGTCACCTGTTTGAATTTTCGGTTCCAGGTGCTAGTATTGTTTGGGAGGTTGTGGAACCATTGGGATCAAAATGTGCCATTGGATGGTTGGACTTGAAGGAGATATCTACTTCTGGCCTGAACTTTCTGCTTTCTGAATTGGCAAATGTGGAGTTTGTTCCAATGCATTCACAACCATGACCTCCACATTCCTCCCCCCGCGGTAGCTGCAGTGCCCTTTAAAACTGTGAGCAAAATCATATCTTTCTTCCCTGAGGTTACTTCCGTCAGGTACAGGACACAACAATGAGAATAGTAACTAAGATTGCTGAGATATTGCACAAAATATATTCACCCTATAGGCGATTCTACATGGGAAACATTAATATGTGGAAAAATCTTACTTTGGAGAAACAACTTCTGGCTTATATTCTGCATGAATAGGAAATTGTTTAACACCAATTGTTCCACATATTGAATGGAACTCTCCATCAGGAAGTTCCATCTGCCCCAGATAGTGGACTATGGAATGTGAAGCAGCACATCACTGTCAACTAAAACGAAGCCTTGATGATTAGACTTAAGCTACCTCTGTAAGCACAGGAAACCACGTGAGTAAATGAATCAGATTTCCCTGGCACTACCCTGTTACTCTGCCTCTTTCTAACTTCTACTTGTGGCCTCTTGAAGGTAGAAAGGTTCTGAGTTCTGTTTTTTGGGTAAAATTGCATGGCAAGCTGGAACGCAGCACAGTTACAATATAAAAGCCTCAATCTGAGATGTCTCTTGAAAACAATGGAAAAAAAATAAATCACCCCAAAATACACACCCTTGAGCAGAGTCATAAATCTCCACATTTTTCTAAATGGAAAGATGACCATAGGTACGGATGTAAAAGGACTCATTTCTAATAAATAATGTTACATGGGGTATCAAAAGATTTAGAACAAACATGATTAGAAAACAGCAACCAAGAGACCTTGCATTGACACAGCAATAGGGCCTCACCTTCAAGTTCTGTGGCAATATTTTATTTATTTATTTATTTATTTATTTATTTATTTATTTATTTTTATTGTTATTAAAGTTTTTCCATACATCATACGTCATTTCTCAATTGAATTTAGTCACTTGCCTTTCCATGCCCCCAACCCCACCTGAGATCCTGCACCCTTCCATACAGGTCTTATATATTTTTCTGAGTCTTTCCAGAGTTTTTTTTCCAGTTCTTGTGTTACTGTTGTTCTCTCTAACTTGTATTGCTTCAATATATACATAGTTTTATACACACACACACACACACACACACACACAAAACATCCTGAATTGGAGGATTTTTTTTTTTTTTTTTTTCTAAGAGATGTCATATTTTCCTTGAGGAAGTGTTTGAAGGTTCCTTCTTGGCAAGCCCAAAGAACCATCAATCTTGACCTTGTGCTCCACACTGGGTTCTTTCCCTCCCATGGTCCCCCAAATGAAAACAAATGATACCAAATGCTGGAGAGGGTGTGGGGAAAGGAGAACATTCATCCACTGCTTGTGGGAATGCAAACTTGTGCAACCCCTATGGAAAACAGTGTACAGAACCCTTAAAAGACTCAAAATGAGGGATGGAGAGATGGCCTAGCGGTTAAGAGCGCCGACCGCTCTTGCAGAGGACCCGGGTTTGATCCCCAGCACCTATATGGCGGCTGAGAACCGTCTGTAACTCCAATTCCAGGAGAACTCCGGTTCCAGGGGAATCTGACGCCCTCTTCTGACCTCTGCGGCATTGCATGGCATGGGTGCACAAACCTGCATGCAGACAGTACATTCATACACATAAAAAATAAATTAATTAATTAAATTAAAAATTAAAAAAAATTTTTTTAAAAAGACTCAAAATGAGCTACCACATGACCCAGCCATACCACTAATGGGTATATATCCACCAGATTCTTCCTATCATAGAGATAAATGTACAGCCATGTTTATTGCAGCTCTCTTCACAATAGTGAAGAGCTGGAACCAACCCAAGAGCCCCTCAACTGATGAGTGGATACAGAAAATGTGGTACATCTACACAATGGAGTTCTATGCAGTGGTAAAGAAAGATGTTATCATGAACTTTGCAGGTAAATGGATGGAACTAGAAGATTTTATGTTAACAGAAGTGACACAGTCCCAGAAAAACAAAAGACGAATGGCATCCCTCATCTGTGTGCATCAAGTACCTAGTTGTAAGGCAAACTGAGCAACATAAATGTTATAGTCCTCCTGATCTGAAAACAACTGTGCTCTTCTTATATTGTGAATCCCTAGACAGGTTCTAGAACTAACTTATCATTTATTTTCAGACTCTGAATTTTTGGTATATGATGATGGGTATGTATGCATCTTTTAGAGTAATATAAAATTAAAATAAAAAATGCAAGTCAAGAAATATGATATGGAAATAACATAGTTTGTTTTCAAAAGATACAATTTTATTTTTTTATTTTTTTTATGTGTTTGAATTTATTGTCTGCATGTAGGTTTGTGCACTCGGGTTGTGCAATGCCGCAGAGGTCAGAAGAGGGCATCAGATTCCCCTGGAACTGGAGTTAAAGACAGTTCTCAGCTGCCATATGGGTGCTCAGGATCGAACCTGGGACCTCTGCAAGAGCAGTCAGAGCTCTTAAGCACTAGGCCATCTCTCCAGCCCCTCAAAAGATACAATTTTAATATAGGTACAATGTATAATGCTGGTATAACTTAGCCTTTCTGGATGCTTAATGACCATACTTAACACTCATACCAATTTGGCCAAGGGACCTAAGGGATAACTTTGTTCCTTGCCCTCAGAGGTCAACCAAGTCTTAGGGGACTATGCATGGGGTTATCTCTTGAAATGTCCTGCAAATGTGAGTCACCAGTCTTCCTGTTCAGGGAGGTCTTGGAGATCCATTAATGGGACTTCAGCCAGTGCCCAGTCTATAAAGAGGAAAGTCTGCTCATGCTTCAGAAAAGGAAGCCTGGTCTAGCAAGACCTGATTTTTGTCCTCGAGTGAATGAAACTGGTAAATAAAAAGCTGAAAGGAGCCGGGGCTCCCTCCCCCCCCCCCCAAAAAAAAAACCCTGAGAGATCCTTGAAGACCAGATCCTCAACTGACTTCAAGAAAACAAAAACCTTGGTTAATCTGGGCTAACTGTGTGTCCGTTAGCATCCAAAAGGGAAGTAAAACCAGAAATAAATAACAGGAAGACCTGAGAAATTGTACTTCAGATATAAAACTTGAGATCTTAGTAAAAAGACAAAAAGAACAAAGAGAGAGCTCTGTTGTTTGGCCTGTCTTCAATTCTTACTGGGGAGTGCATCTACTCTGTGGCTGCCACTGATTTGCCATTCTTCAAAGACATGAGACACAGCTTTTTTAACCCTTCAGTATGGACTGAAGACTCATGTCTCCCCAGGAATCCTCCCAACCTTCAATGCCAGATGGGGACTACTGAGATACCTAGCTTGTGAACTGAGCAGCTACGGGGATTTCAGCCTCATCAGAGTATATACTGCCACTACCCGGGCTGTATCATGGAGGCCAGTGCAGAAAGATCAAGACAGGAAGCATGTTTACTGGACTTTATGTGGCAATATTTTGAGAGTCTCTTGGACTGCAGTGGCCAACAACTCAATGGGAGGCTTCTCCTCCCTGGTAATGTTTCTGTTACGTTGCCTTCAGCTGTAGAGATGGTCTTATGTAGAGATATTGTATGTGTGATTTTTCAGTAGGTTTTTGGACTAATATAATTCCTTTTGAATTTTTACACTAGCTAAGCATTGTTTTTCAATTGAAAATTATTTGTTTTTCTTTTTATTACATAATGCACTTTTTTATATCAGGTTTTTATATAATCAGGTAACTTCTATAAGAAATTTCTGCATCCTTAATTATGTAGACTATAGTGTAGTTTAATTGTAATGATTTAAACAAACTACCATAAGCTGTGTTTCTCAGATAGGATATCCTAACCTTCAGATAAATACACCAATTCCTCTCATCTCCATTTCTTTTCTATCTCCCCTGTTCTACCTTCCCCCCCACACCTCCCATCCCCCACTCTGTCTTTCTTTGTCATCTCCTCACAACTAGAGGTTGCTTTATATGTTTAATCAGATTGTACATGGTCCAATTTTCTCTGCAGCACTTGTTGAAAAGGGTGTCTTATTTCCAATTTATACCTTTGTCAAATGTTAGGTGGCTATAGCTAGATTTCTGTCTTGCTTTACACTTCCATTTGCCTCCATGTTTTTGTTTCAATATCAAGCTTTTTACTATTATAGCTCCTGTAGTATATTTTTTTTTTGTTTTTTCGAGACAGGGTCTCCCTGTAGCCCCAGCTGTCCTGGAACTCACTCTGTAGACCAGGCTGGCCTTGAACTCACAAGATCCCCCTGCCTCTGCCTCCCAAGTGCTAGGATTAAAGGCGTGCGCCACCACGCCTGGATATCCTGTAGTATAATTTGAGATTAGAAATTATGGACATTCTACTTTTAGTCTTTCTGTTACAATGCCACAGTTTACTTTTAGGATTGGTTGCCCTAGCTCTGTAAACAAGTAAACAATGGCATTAGTATCTGAATATTTTTCCTTGTTCTGTAAATAATGGCACTGGTATGCTAATAGGGATTTCATTGGATCTCTATCTGCAACTTCATGAATATGGGAGGTCTTTCCATCTTCTAAGGTTTTCATTTTCTTGTTTCAGTGGTATGTTTATTTACTATGGTTGTCTTTTTAAAAAAAATTATGAGTATAGATCTCTCTCTGTCTCTGTCTCTGTCTCTGTCTCTGTCTCTCTCTCTCTCTCTCTCTCTCTCTCTCTCTCTCTCTCTCTCCATGTGTGTATGCATGCATGTGCGCAGGCAGATATGTGTGTATGCATCTATTCATGACTGTGACTTCTGGTGCCCCAAAGCAGAGGACAATCTTGGGTGTTGTTGGAGACATGCTCTCTTGTTGTGGGTGGCAGACTAGGTCACTCACAAGATTCTGGGAGGCCCCTGTCTCTGTTTTCCATCTCACACAGAAGCACTCAGATTTTATCTCCAAACTACCACTTCCGGTTTGTGTGGGTTCTGGGATTGGAACTCAGTTTCTCAAACTTGTGCATCAAGTGCTTTGCCCACTGAACCACCTTGCCAGTCCTCTAGGGGTCTTTGATCTCTTTGGTTAGGTTTATACTATTCATATTTAACATTTTGTTTCTTGTTTTGTGTTGTCATGTTGTTGTTATTGTTTTTTAAATATTTTATTTCTTATTTTTATGGTATGTGTATCTAAATGCACATGTGTTATACTAAGCCTAGCTCTTATAGTTTTGCAGACCATTACAAAGGCTGATACTAGAGAGAAAACTGATGGCCCAACAACAGCTTTAAGGCTTAATAACCACATCAATGTCCAGCACAGCAAGCTATATTGGGGCAGTAGTGGCACTTTTATTTTGGGGATAATCAACAGCTACCTAATTGGACTTAAAGTCCACTCAATGGGAGGAAACTCCTGTGGTACTGTAAACACAGCCAAATACATGTGGCTGGAAGGTCATAGAGCTCAGAGAAAGCCCCAAGGTTATCACATCCCTAGACAAATGTCATCTCTTATTACATGCAAAATATGGATTGTTATATTTACAGACAAGTATCCCAGTCACCACTCATCAAAGAAGTTTCTTTTGCAACAGACAGAGATTACTAGAATTCCACATCTGGTCACACAGAGACTATTTGTGAATCGATTGAGCTTGTGTGCCACATCTACAATTCAACCTCTACACATGAGGCTCATGGAACATAGTGGAACGAAGGAAAGAGAAAGCACTAATGTATCTCTCAACTCTCATCAATGAAGCTCACTCAGGCTACAGAGAGTCACAAATTGTCAAAGCATAGGGAGTAAGAGTCTGCAGAATGTGGGTGCTTGGACAGGACTCCTATAATGAATTCCACCCACTCAGGGCTCAGGGACAATTGCAGCAGATTGTACAAGCCAGGGAGGAGGTACACGTCCATCTGGAAATAGAATCCTACAGGTACCTGGGACCTTGCTCACATGAACCTACAGCCATGGTGTCAGCATGCACAGAACCCATGCAATCCACATCAGAAAAAAACACAGTGCAGATCTGTAGAAATGGGCAGCAGGACCAAATCTTAGCTGAAGAATAACTATTTATTGGTATTTGATTAGTACTGCATGAAAAAGAGCTGATCTTAAAGAAGGGCTCTAAATGGGCTGACTAGACTTCAGTGGATGGACTTGCACCAAGGGACATCTAGGGACACTAACTCTGTAGTCCTTAACATAAATGACGTATGACCACATGCATAAATACCAATGGGGGTGGGGTGTTAGGTGAGGGTGCCAACAAGGAAGGCTGTATAAGGATTAATAAGATGTTCTGTATTAAAAACACAAAAAGAAAAAAAAAATTACAAAGAAAGAAAATGTTTCTTTTGTCATTTTTGTTTTCTTCTCCAGTTTTCTTCATAGGTCACTATTATTATACAAACCTGACATAAAGTACAAGTAGATTTCAGGAAAGTAGCCTGCATGGCAGTACAGGACCTTAATCCCAGCAGACCAGAGGCAGAGGCAGGTGGATCTCTGTGGGTTCAAGGGCAGCCTGGTCTCCGTAGTGAGTTCTAGACTAGTCAGGGCTGCATAATGAGACCCTATCTTAAAATGTAGAACAAGCTCAGTGTGGTGGTACATGCCTTTAATCCCAGGACTCGGGAGGCAGAGGCAGGTGGATTTTTGTGAGATAAAGGCCAGCCTGGTCTACAGAGAGGGTTCCAGGCCAGCTGGGGCTACAGGGAGACCCTGTCTCAATAAAAAAGTAGAACAAAAAAGCAAATAAACAAATGAAATTCCAAAAATGAATTTTACAAAAGCAAATTCCACACCAGGCATGGTGGCTCACGCCTTTAATCCTAGCACTTGGGAGGCAGAGGCAGGCAGATCTTTGTGAGTTCAAGGCAAGCCTTTTCTACAAGTGAGTTCCAGGACAACTGGGGGCTACCGGGAGACCCTGTCTCGAAAAGACCAAAAAAAAAGGAAGAAAACATTCAAATGCTTTGAATATCCGCCACCTTCGTTATAAAAAATATTTGTTTGGTTGAAATAAGACAAGCCAGTGTTTTTAATCCATATAAAAGACTCCAGAAATTTGAGTATAGAGATGGTTCAGCAATCGTTAAGAGCATTGCTGCTTTATGAGACACCCAGGTTCAATTCTCAGGAACCCAGCGTTGGTGGCTCAAACACTATCCATAACTCCAAATCGCAGGGAATCAGACATCCTTTCCTGGCCTCCATGGGCATTTCAAGACCCCCCCCCATGGTTGTGCAATTTACACACATCCCAGCTAATGCACTCATTCATAATACTAAAACATAAATAACAAACTATTTTCTTAATCTGCATTTAATAAAAAAACTTCCAGAAGTTTTCAGGCTCGGGCCCATATGTGACTGCCTTATTCATCTCAATCATTCAGCTAGCATGCCCACATGGCAAAGCGCAACCATATGCTTATCCTGGGCATCTGTTCCTTCCGGGTCCCATCCGGTGAATGTTAGGGGTTCACCTTGGGTCATCAACACAAAATTAAGTCTCAGTGCTAAACGGCACACGGCCTCTAAGCCACCTATACTTTTGTAAAATATACATAAAATATCCCTCATATTCTCATCTTAATTCTCTTTGACCCATATCAGAGGTCATATAAAATATGGGATTGTTTATAAGAAACTAATAGCTATAAATAATAATCTGATATCACTGTGAAATAATGCTCCCCTGTGTCTTACAATCTTATTGTTGCTGTGATGATATAACATGGAAAAAAGAAACAACAACTTAAAAATCACAGTTTATTTAGGCTCAAAGTTTGAGAGTACAGTCCTTCCTAGTCAGGCAGTCATTCTGACATGATGTGCCCAGTCAACTTCCATCAGGAGCAGAGGCATGAAAGCTGGTACCCTGCTAGATTTCTTCTATTTATGAAATCCAAGACCAGAGCCCAGGAACTAGTGCCACCATGTCTGTTAATGTAATCCAGATCATCGCCCACAGGTATTAATGGAGCCATATCTCTTAGGGCATACAAGATTCTATCACGGTTATAATCAATATTTTTTTGCTGATTATTTGCGCATTTATTTTATTTATTTTTTTAATTAATTTATTATTTTTTAAGGGATTCTACAATACAATGACACATTGTTTGCAGATAGCTGGAGTCACTCATTATGTCATACACTCAGGTAATTGGTGCCACTTTTGCAAGTATCTATGTCCACATTTTGAACAACCCAAGGTTCCCCTAGACAGTTGGAGAAGCTTGTATGCATAGACATGTTGATCAAATCAGGGTCCAGACTATATTCCTGTGTCTCATGATTCACCCCTATCTCTCCAAAGCCCTTACAATCTACCACGGCCTTCCTCTTCCGCAGTTGTTCCCTCCCCCTGGGCTTTGGGAAAGGGGACAAGTGGGTGAGAAGAAACACAGTCTATTAACATCCACATCCTGTCTTGAACCAGCCACCACAGCCTTGCCAGGATTCATAAGAATTACAATTCTTTTGATATGTCAATATCTAGAAAGAAAACCATGGAGTGTTGGTATTTAAATAAGATAGAAGGCATTATATAATATATCTATATAATTATATATATATATCTATAATATTGTTATATTCTGTAACTGGGCAACGCAAAAACAAAGTATTGTTCATTCTTACTTACTATGAAGACCCGATACCTTATCAGTAAGGCTCACTTATGGATTAATAAAACAAACGGGTGATTCAGGGAAAACAACCTATATTTTATTTAAGAAAAATATAAATTATATTATAAAATATGATAAAGTCGGGGCTGGAGAGATAGCCTAGCGTTAAGAGCACCACTGCTCTTGTAGAGGAACCCTGGTTCGATCCCCATCACCCACACAGTGGTTAAGAACCGTTTCTAAAACTCCAATTCCAGGAGAAATGCAGTTCCCAGGGGAATCTGAGCCCCTCTTCTGACCTTCCGCCGGGCATTGCATGACATCGGTGCACAAACCCTACATGCAGACAATACATTCATTAACACATACCAGAAAAAATAGAATTAACAAATGATCAAAAGTCACTATAGAAAATAGAAAATGGGAGAGGGAGAGAAATATCTACCCCCACAAGTGACACTGGACTTTTTTTTTCTGTCTCACATACTAAGGCCCAGTTACATGACTTTAAATGTTTTTCACTGCTGGTAGATAAAGTAAATTCAATCAGACTGAATGTGTTCAGCAGAATGAACATAATCACATCTCCACAGTTCCAGAAACTCACATGACAATGAGAATTTGTGAGTCAATGTTTTAAAGATAAGAAATCATCCTGCTTCTAATATGATTTCGAAATGGACACTAACTTACAAAAAAAGATTGCCTAGAACCATTCCATGCTGAAGAGAGGTCACGCCTTCCCGGGAGGCACAGCCACATCAACATGCCAGCACCGAGTTCTGACCCGAAAACTCAAGCTATATTTTCATTGTCCTTAAGATATTCACTGCTATTGTTCTGTGTAATAAGATTTTAAAAATATAAAATGGGCTGGAGAGAGGCTCAGCCAACTAAGAGCACTGGCTTCCCAGCAAACGTGGCAGCTAACAACTGTCTGTAACTCCAATTCCAGGGATATGACGCCCTCTTCTGACCTCTGTGGGCATGTACTGGACAGGGGTGCACTTGCACATGCAGACAATAAACCCATACCATAAAAATCAAAAATTAATAAAAAAGGAAGGAAATAGAAGCTCAAAAATGTCTAACAATTTAAAAAGTACCCCAAACTTTCCAACCTCAGTGCCTGCATCCCTGCATAGACTAGATCAGGATTGTGTGGATCAGGGAAGCTAGGAAGGAGAGTCTCCTATTTCATTAGGCCCAAAGCAGTCATCTTTCATCAAGTAAAAATAATCCTTTCCATAAAGGGACACATAGTAAAGACTTTTAGCTGTGTAGACCAGAAGGTCGTTGTCACAACTACTGAACCACCCCCCCCCCCAACCCCCCCCCCCCCTCATGATGCTGAAGAAGGAAACACAGACATAGATCCTGAGTGCAGCTAACTCCATCCGAAATCCACACACTGCAAACCAAAGCCGATGCGGCCTCTGGATAGAAGCTTGTTTTGAACATTAACTCACACCATTTTGTGAAGTACTTTAGTAAACAATCAGTCAACTAAAAATTATTTTCTACAGAACAGAATACTTTCACATTATGTGGCAACAGAAAGGTCTTAAATCCATTTGTGAAGCCAGTTATCAGACAGAGGTCAGAAACCCACACAGTATGGACATTCTCACAGACTAGAAGCTGTGCTCAGTGGATCCCAGCATGTGCTGGGCATTGGTTTCAGGCTTTCTCTTTATTAATGCTGCTATGATTGCTTAAACATTTAGCACAATGTTAAAAATCAAGTATCTATATTGTAGGATTTTAGGATAGAATGGAACACAGCATGTCAGCCCTGCTCTTGTGCTGAGCTACACATTTGCCTAAAACACATGCACGGGAGACCCTTGGCATGTAGAAATTAGGACATCCAGTACTTAGATTAAAAAAATTCATCTAAAGTTTACTAATGACAATTTTTCTAAAATAAGAGAGGGGATCTTTATTCAGCCACACACGCACACACACACGCTTTGCATACAGAAACAGTCACAACCTAAGCATCCATCCAGTTGAAAGGGAACTGCCTATAAGAGCAGAGGCTGCTACTTCTTCCTGATGTGTGATATGTCTGCTTTGTTCGTTTACCCCCTGATCTGTAAAGGTGTGGGTGTATGGATAGGAGAAGTAGCTGTACATGATGATAACACGGATTTCAATGTGCAGATTATACAAATTCTGATTTTATTTCATCATGTGTTCATAAATTTACTCAGTATNATACTGAGTAAATTTATGAACACATGATGAAATAAAATCAGAATTTGTATAATCTGCACATTGAAATCCGTGTTATCATCATGTACAGCTACTTCTCCTATCCATACACCCACACCTTTACAGATCAGGGGGTAAACGAACAAAGCAGACATATCACACATCAGGAAGAAGTAGCAGCCTCTGCTCTTATAGGCAGTTCCCTTTCAACTGGATGGATGCTTAGGTTGTGACTGTTTCTGTATGCAAAGCGTTTGTGTGCATGTGTCCTTAGAATAAAGATCCCCTCTCTTATTTTAGAAAAATTGTCATTAGTACTAACTTCTACATTGAATTTTTTTTAATCTAATCTGGATGTCACTAATTTCTACATGCGCAAGGGTCTCCCGTGCATGTGTTTAGGCATCAATGTGTCAGCCTCAGCCAAGAGCAGGGCTGACACTGCTGTGTTCCATTCTATCCTAAAATCTCTACAATATAGATACTTCATTCTTCTAACATTGTTGCTAAATGTTTAAGCAATCATAGCAGCATTAATAAAGAGAAAGCCTGAAACCAATGCCCAGCACATGCTGGGATCCACTGAGCACAGCTTCTAGTCTGTGAGAATGTCCATACTGTGTGGGTTTCTGACCTCTGTCTGATAACTGGCTTCACAAATGTGATTTAAGACCTTTCTGTTGCCACATAATGTGAAAGTATTCTGTTCTGTAGAAAAATAATTTTTAGTTGACTGATTGTTTACTAAAGTACTTCACAAAATGGTGTGAGTTAATGTTCAAAACAAGCTTCTATCCAGAGGGCCGCATCGGCTTTGTTTCGTCCATTGCCAGTGTGTAGGACTATGTCGCGTCATGGAGTCACTAGCAGCACTCCATACTATTCTAGTGTTCCTTCTTCGAATCATTGAGGGGGGTGTTCGTGGGGGAGTTCAGTCCCGTGCTTCGAGCAAGTATGTATGGTGACAACGACCTTTGCGGTCTACACAGCTAAAAGTCCACTTTTACTATTTGTGCCCTTTAGTGGAACACTGGACTTATCTTTTACTTAGATGAAAGGATTGACTCGCACTATTGCGGCCTAATGAGACATAGGAGACTTCTCACTTCCTATAGCTTCAACCATGATCCACACAATCGCTGACCTCCTGATGTCTCACCTCGGCTACGAGCGCTACTGCGACTGACGATTCATAAGAGTTGCGCGCATATCGGTCACCGTATCACGCCCAGCGTAGAATCTTTTTACAACTTGCTGATTTAGCACATTTTTGAGCTTCTATTTTCCTTCCTCTTTTACTCTAACTTTTCTTCTAGTTTATCATGAGGTAATGGGTCTTATTGTTGCTGCCATGTGCGCAAAAAGCTGCCATACCGTCACGTCAAGCATCGATAACATCGCCCACAGATCTGGGTCCAGTCAAGAAGGGCGTCATAGATCCCTGGAGATTGGCCACTACGGTTACAGACAGTTGTTAGCTGCCAACGGCTGTGTGCTGGGAAATAGGCCACGGTGCTCTATACCTCGTATCCTCTCGTCAGCTTATATAGAAACGCCTCTATTCTCCGCCGAATGCCCATGGTGCAGACTCATAACCCAGTTTGGTAAATATCTTATACCACGAACATAGCACGAAATCTAAGACAATAAAATATGAGCATTGACGTTTTCGGGTCAAGACTACCTCGACGTGCTTGGCTACATAGTATGACGTGTTCCTGGCTACCGGATCTCCGCCTCCCAGGGAAGGAAGCTGTTTCCTCGTCCTCTCTTCAGGCCATGTGCAACTGGTTCTAGGCAATCTGTATTTTTGCATAAGTCTTATGTGATCCATTGTGAACCACTTACAATATTAGATACGCCAGGGAACTCTGTTCGCACTTTCTCTATGTCTTTAAAACATACCTCATGACTTCTATCCAAATCTTCCTCTCAATTGTCTCTGTGAGTATCTCTGACGAACTGTGGGATATGATAGTGACGTTACCTTGCCTACCCTTCATCATCTGGCCTGCTCGAAGCACAACTTCAAAGCTACTGATTGACACATTTACTTTATCTACCAGCAGTGCCTACTCGAGAAACAACATTTAAAAGCTCACTGTGTAAAGACTCAGTCTGGCGCGTGGCTATAGCTGACGTGCTAGGAGTACAAAAGCAACAATACAAAAACGCCAGTTCACACTTGTGTGGGGTATCGACTACTTTCTACTCCCTCTACGCCATTCCTCTATACGTATATATGTTACTATTACATTGCTATATCTCTTCTATCACTTCTGATGAATTCTATTTTTCTGGTATTTAATGATTTCTGTTCTGCATAGTAGGTTCTGTGCACCATGTATGTCAGTCCTCGTCTAAATGTTCCCCGAGCGAGGTCAAGCAGTCAGAATACGAGGGCGCTACAGTTCCCCTCTGGGAACTGCCATATTTCTGACCTGGAATTCGGAAATGTTTTGAACCACTGGTTGCTTAACCACAATGCTGTGCGGGTGGACGCGCGGCATCGAACTCCTGGTCTCACTCTCTACTAAGAGCAAGTCGGGCCTCTGGTTAACCGCTAGGCGATATCTCTCCGAGCCCCAGATCTTTCATTCATTTCTTTAAAATTTTATAATCTATAATGTAGTGAATATTTTTTCCTAAATCACAAATATAGTTGATTTGTACCTTACTGAATCAGTTGCTCTGCGTTCTTTTCGAGTAGGTTAAGCTGACCCCCATATAACGTTGTAGCTCTTTCCTGTACAGCCCTAACGATGTCCTTGTGCTATAGTACAGTAACGAACTGAAATCTCTTAGTTTTTAGCTCTGTAGTGCCCAGTATATTCTACTGACTATATTCTGCAGAAACCAAATATCCACTGAAGGCGTACGATACTGTCATATAATAAGTTGTATCATACTAATACATGTGCTCCTATCTATATTCCCCTAGACAGCTCCTCACTGTTTCCATGCATTATTTGAACATAGACCAACATAAGACATATCATCCATGCTCGTCGTATTCTAGATTCCTGCTCTCACAATAGCAATTGAATCTATGACCTTCCTGCACAGTGCTGTGTGGCTGTCAAATCAGGATGTGGATGTTAATAGACTGTTTTCTTCTCACCCACTTGTGCCCCTTTCCCAAAGCCCAGGGGAGGAACAAACTGTACGGAAGAGGAAGGCGTGGTAGATTGTAAGGGCTGTGGAGAGATAGGGGTGAATCATGAACACAGGAATATAGTCTGACACCTGATTGATCAACATGCTTTGCATACAAGCTTCTCCAATCTGACTATGGGGAACCTTGGGTTGTTCAAAATGTGGACATAGATACTTGCAAAAATGCACCAATTACCTGGATGTGTATGGACATAATGGGTGACATCCAGGCTATCTGCAAACACCTGTGTCATTTATTGTAGAATCCCTTAAAAAATAATAATTAATTAAACAAAATAAATAAAATAAATGCCAAAATAAATCACAACAAAAATATTGATTATAACCGTGATAGAATCTTGTATGCCCTAAGAGATATGGCTCCATTAATACCTGTGGGCGATGATCTGGATTACATTAACAGACATGGTGGCACTAGTTCCTGGGCTCTGGTCTTGGATTTCATAAATAGAAGAAATCTAGCAGGGTACCAGCTTTCATGCCTCTGCTCCTGATGGAAGTTGACTGGGCACATCATGTCAGAATGACTGCCTGACTAGGAAGGACTGTACTCTCAAACTTTGAGCCTAAATAAACTGTGATTTTTAAGTTGTTGTTTCTTTTTTCCATGTTATATCATCACAGCAACAATAAGATTGTAAGACACAGGGGAGCATTATTTCACAGTGATATCAGATTATTATTTATAGCTATTAGTTTCTTATAAACAATCCCATATTTTATATGACCTCTGATATGGGTCAAAGAGAATTAAGATGAGAATATGAGGGATATTTTATTAATATTTTACAAAATATAGTGGGCTTATAGGCCGTGTCTGTTTTCACATGTCTTAATTTTTTGTTATACCCAAGGTGAACCCCTAACATTTCAACCTGATGGTGACCCGAATGACAGATGCCCAGGATAAGCATGATGGTTGCTCTTGCCATTGTCATTTCTAGCTAATGATTAGATGAATAAGCAGTCACATTTGCCCTTAGCCTTAAAACTTCTGGAGTTTTTTATTAAATGCAGATTAAGAAAATAGTTTTTATTTATGTTTTACGTATTTGAATTGCATTATCTGGATGTGTGTAAATTGCACCCATGTCTTGAAGGCCCATGGAGGCCAGGAAAGGATGTCTGATTCCCCTGGATTTGGAGTTATGGATAGTGTTTTAGCCCCAACTGGGTTCTGAGAATTTGAACCTGGTGTTCTCATAGAGGCAGCAAGTGCTCTTAACGGCTAAACCATCTCTAGTCTCAAATTTCTGGAGTCTTTTATAGATTAAAAAACACTGGCTTGTCTTATTCAACAAACAAATATTTTTTATACAGAAGGTGCGATATTCAAAGCATTTGAATTTTCTTTCCTTTTTTTTGGTCTTTTCGAGACAGGGTCTCCCTGTAGCCCCAGTTGTCTGGAACTCACTTGTAGAAAAGGCTTGCCTAAGCATGTGGCCATTAGGATATCCCTAATGCAATCTGACTGGTGTCCTTCTAAGAAGGGCATACTGGCCGGGCATGGTGGCGCACGCCTTTAATCCTTGCAGTTGGGAGGCAGAGGCAGGCAGATCTTTGTGAGTTCAAGGCCAGCCTGGTCTACAGAGTGAGTTCCAGGACAACTGGGGCTACAGGGAGACCCTGTCTCGAAAAGACCAAAAAAAAGGAAAGAAAATTCCAAATGCTTTTGAATATCTGCACCTTCTGTTATAAAAATATTTGTTTGTTGAATAAGACAAGCCAGTGTTTTTTAATCATATAAAGACTCCAGAAATTTGAGCTAGAGAGATGGTTCAGCAGTTAAGAGCACTTGCTGCTCTTAGAGAACACCAGGTTCAATTCTCAGAACCCAGTTGGAGGCTAAAAACTATCCATAACTCCAACTCGAGGGGAATCAGACATCCTTTCCTGGCCTCCATGGGCATTTCAAGACATGGGTGCAATTTACACACATCCAGATAATGCAATCATACACGTAAAACATAAATAAAAACTATTTTCTTAATCTGCATTTAATAAAAAACTCCAGAAGTTTTAAGGCTAAGGGCAAATGTGACTGCTTATTCATCTAATCATTAGCTAGAAATGACAATGGCAAGAGCAACCATATGCTTATCCTGGGCATCTGTCATTCAGGGTCACCATCAGGTTGAAATGTTAGGGGTTACCTTGGGTATAAAAAAAATTAAGACATAGTGAAAACAGACACGGCCTATAAGCCACATAATTTTGTAAATATTAATAAAATATCCATCCTCATCTTAATTCTCTTTGACCCATATCAGAGGTCATATAAAATATGGGATTGTTTATAAGAAACTAATAGCTATAAATAATAATCTGATATCACTGTGAAATAATGCTCCCCTGTGTCTTACAATCTTATTGTTGCTGTGATGATATAACATGGAAAAAAGAAACAACAACTTAAAAATCACAGTTTATTTAGGCTCAAAGTTTGAGAGTACAGTCCTTCCTAGTCAGGCAGTCATTCTGACATGATGTGCCCAGTCAACTTCCATCAGGAGCAGAGGCATGAAAGCTGGTACCCTGCTAGATTTCTTCTATTTATGAAATCCAAGACCAGAGCCCAGGAACTAGTGCCACCATGTCTGTTAATGTAATCCAGATCATCGCCCACAGGTATTAATGGAGCCATATCTCTTAGGGCATACAAGATTCTATCACGGTTATAATCAATATTTTTTTGTGATTATTTTGGCATTTATTTTATTTATTTTTTTAATTAATTAATTTATTTTTTAAGGGATTCTACAATACAATGACACAGTTGTTTGCAGATAGCATTGATGTCACCCATTATGTCATACAATCAGGTAATTGGTGCATTTTGCAAGTATCTATGTCCAAATTTTGAACAACCCAAGGTTCCCATAGACCAGTTGGAGAAGCTTGTATGCACAGACATGTGGTTTTTAAAATACAAAACACAATATTCCTGTAGTCTCATGATTCACCCCTATCTCTCCACAGCCCTTACAATCTACCACGCCTCCTCTTCCGCAGTTTGTTCCCTGGGCTTTGGGAAAGGGGCACAAGTGGGTGAGAAGAAAACAGTCTATTAACATCACATCCTGATCTTGAACCAGCCAACAAAGCCTTTGCCAGGATTCATAAGAATTACAATTCTTTTGATATGTCAATATCTAGAAAGAAAACCATGGAGTGTTGGTATTTAAATAAGATAGAAGGCATTATATAATATATCTATATAATTATATATATATATATATATATTTGTTATATTCTGTAACTGGGTAAGAAAAACAAAGTATTGTCATTCTTACTTACTATGAAAGACCCGATACATTATCAGTAAGGTCTCACTATGATTAATAAAATAAAGGGTGATTTCAGGGAAAACACATATCTTTTTATTTAAGAAAAATATAAATTATATATAAAAATGATAAAAGTCGGGGCTGGAGAGATAGCCTAGCGGTTAAGAGCACCGACTGCTCTTGTAGAGGACCCGGGTTCGATCCCCAGCACCCACACAGTGGTTAAGAACCGTCTGTAACTCCAATTCCAGGAGAACTGCAGTTCCAGGGGAATCTGAGACCCTCTTCTGACCTCCGCGGCATTGCATGACACAGGTGCACAAACCTACATGCAGACAATACATTCATACACATACAAAAATAAATAGAATTAAAAAATGATAAAAGTCACTATAGAAAATAGAAAATGGGAGAGGGAGAGAAATATCTACCCACCACAAGTGAACTGGACTTTTTTTTTCTTGTCTCAAATACTAAGGCCACAGTTACATGAGCTTTTAAATGTTTTTCAATGCTGGTAGATAAAGTAAATTCAATCAGACTGAATGTGTTCAGCAGAATGAACATAATCACATCTCCACAGTTCCAGAAACTCACATGACAATGAGAATTTGTGAGTCAATGTTTTAAAGATAAGAAATCATCCTGCTTCTAATATGATTTCGAAATGGACACTAACTTACAAAAAAAGATTGCCTAGAACCATTCCATGCTGAAGAGAGGTCACGCCTTCCCGGGAGGCACAGCCACATCAACATGCCAGCACCGAGTTCTGACCCGAAAACTCAAGCTATATTTTCATTGTCCTTAAGATATTCACTGCTATTGTTCTGTGTAATAAGATTTTAAAAATATAAAATGGGGCTGGAGAGATGGCTCAGCAAATAAGAGCACTGGCTTCCCAGCACACACGTGGCAGCTAACAACTGTCTGTAACTCCAATTCCAGGGGATATGACGCCCTCTTCTGACCTCTGTGGGCATTGTATGACAGGGGTGCACTTGCACATGCAGACAATAAACCCATACCCATAAAATAAAAATAATAAAAAAGGAAGGAAATAGAAGCTCAAAAATGTCTAACAATTTAAAAAGTACCCCAAACTTTCCAACCTCAGTGCCTGCATCCCTGCATAGACTAGATCAGGATTGTGTGGATCAGGGAAGCTAGGAAGGAGAGTCTCCTATTTCATTAGGCCCAAAGCAGTCATCTTTCATCAAGTAAAAATAATCCTTTCCATAAAGGGACACATAGTAAAGACTTTTAGCTGTGTAGACCAGAAGGTCGTTGTCACAACTACTGAACCTGATGCTGAAGAAGGAACACAGACATAGATAATGAGTGCAGCTAGACTCCAGCCGAAATCCACTCTCAATGCAAACAAAGCCAGATGCGGCCCTCTGGATAGAGCTTGTTTTGAACATTAACTCACACCATTTTGTGAAGTACTTTAGTAAACAATCAGTCAACTAAAAATTATTTTCTACAGAACAGAATACTTTCACATTATGTGGCAACAGAAAGGTCTTAAATCCATTTGTGAAGCCAGTTATCAGACAGAGGTCAGAAACCCACACAGTATGGACATTCTCACAGACTAGAAGCTGTGCTCAGTGGATCCCAGCATGTGCTGGGCATTGGTTTCAGGCTTTCTCTTTATTAATGCTGCTATGATTGCTTAAACATTTAGCACAATGTTAAAAATCAAGTATCTATATTGTAGGATTTTAGGATAGAATGGAACACAGCATGTCAGCCCTGCTCTTGTGCTGAGCTACACATGCATAACACATGCACGGGAGACCCTTGGCATGTAGAAATTAGGACATCCAGTACTTAGATTAAAAAAATTCATCTAAAGTTTACTAATGACAATTTTTCTAAAATAAGAGAGGGGATCTTTATTTAAGGCCATTGAAAAAGCTTTGCATACAGAAACAGTTCACAACCTAAGCATCCATCCAGTTGAAAGGGAACTGCCTATAAGAGCAGAGGCTGCTACTTCTTCCTGATGTGTGATATGTCTGCTTTGTTCGTTTACCCCCTGATCTGTAAAGGTGTGGGTGTATGGATAGGAGAAGTAGCTGTACATGATGATAACACGGATTTCAATGTGCAGATTATACAAATTCTGATTTTATTTCATCATGTGTTCATAAATTTACTCAGTATTTTTATATAAAATCATTGCTTCCAAACTGGCCAATTAACACTTTCAAACACACATTCTCTGCATTTAAAGATAAAATGCCAAATACTAATTTAGAATTGAAGCATGTATTAATTTTTTTAAAATTGTGCTGTATTGTTTTTGATTGCAGAGAGGTGTACGCATGTGTATATGCACCCCGTATAGAAAGCGTCCACTGCTTTTCCTTCTCTTGCCACCTATTATCATCGTGTACTGATTTGTGGCACAATTAGTTATTTAATGAAACAGAACATAAGTGTTCAATACTGTTCTTCTATGATAGACTACAAAACCTATGAAGGTAGGAACCATATTTTTGCTGTTTCTTATTGTATTCTTAGACACAGTGAGAGACAGGAATGGCTTAATAAGTAAATGTGACCAAGTGAAGTAATCATACTGCCTGTTAGACTAACCATAGACAGAAAAAAAGAAAAGTGTGCCATCAAATTCTTCCCACAAAGAATCCTTAAGTAGTTAATATTTTATTCCATTTTTAGATTGGTTTTTAGACTTATTTACTAAGGAGTGTTGATTCCCACCCTGGTGGAAGTGCAGCAATGGAGAGAATGTGTCTGCCTGGACCGTGACCTCTGTCAATGAGAAGAGTCGGTCTCCTGCTGCTGTCAACTGAGATGGTCATGCCAAAAGTGCTCAATTAAGCTTCTGATAGAGTATCAAGTATTCTGCCATTCTGGGCTACTGAATCAATAACAAAAATTTCTTGTAATTGTATAGAAAGCACTTACACTTCCAAATAATGCTTTCACATGTATTGTCTAATTGTAACCTTATGAGAACAGGAGCTGGTTGGAGGTGTAGACAGCCTTTCTCACGTCCCAAATGCAGACATTCAGGATCAGACCCTAGGTGACACACATCGAGGTTTAATGATCTGGTCCTCAGACTTCCTTATCCCATGGTTCAGCCAGCTTTGATGGGGTACTGCATGCTGTTCCGTATTTAAGATATTTAAGTTTAGCATCAGAAACAGTGAGCCAATCATTTATTATACCCAAAAGACAAAGGGATGAAGAATACACCCAGCATATGGTGATATGATTTCATTTATCAGAAGAGTAACATCATCAAGGGAGATACTCTATCAGCAAAGATCATAAGCAGTGCAGGCAACAAATGTGGACTGTTAACAGCATTGAAGCACACTAATCTTCATGGCTGTGCAGGCAACAAATGTGGACTGTTAACAGCATTGAAGCACACTAATCTTCATGGCTGTGCAGGCAACAAATGTGGACTGTTAACAGCATTGAAGCACACTAATCTTCATGGCCAGGAAACTAGAACTGCAGTGTATGAATAACAAAGATGAGTTTTGCTTAGTTTTGCAAAAAAACAACAATATATTATGTGTGCGAGAGTTTAAAATGAGTCACATTTTTCCTTTGTCTGATATTGCCATATGATATAATTAAACACCATTATTAAAATGCCAAGGCATCTGTTTAAATATTAGACTGATATGTTGGAACATTCTATGCTAAAAGCTGTTTCACCCTCTCCTGAGCAACAGGGGCTTACTGACAGAGTTTTCACCAGTGATACATGAGAAAAGTTGTTTGGAGAGATGCAGACACTCCCCAGGGGCACAACTGGTAAGCCCAGCAACGAAGATTCCAAGGCTGCTTCAGTGGACCCCAACACCCTATTTCTACTACCTCCATCTTGCTGCCTTGATTTCACATACACAACATTATTAGCCAGTGTCTACATACAGAAGTTTTAGTATCAGAATTAGAAGCCTCTTGCAGACAGTCTGGATGTTATTGATTAATGTGTAGAGGGGACTCTCCAGTCGAAGACGGTTCCTCTTGGCATCAGATTTTCATTCTGTCCACTATGTACAAGAGACATTAAATAGGGCTGGAGAGATAGTTCAGCAATTAGTAGCACTAACTGCTCTTTCAAGGGATCTGGGTTCCATTCCCAGCACCTACATGGCAGCTAACAACCATCCATGGCTCCAGTTGCAGGGGATCCAATGGCCTCTTCTGACTCCTAAGAGCATTGCACAACATGGGTGCTCCCACCCACATGGAAGCAATATACACAGGCACATAAACTAAAAAATAATTAAAATATTTTTTAAAAGAGATACATAACAAATAGTAGCATACAATATCTAGACTTCGGTGAAGTCAGTAGTAATGTGACAGATTGTAAATATATTCCTCATCACTTTCTAAGCAATATTTTCTAATGCTGACTCTATCTGTGGAAAAGGCCTAATACTAATCTTTTAACCCTTAGGGATGAGAACAATTCAGGTTTCACATCTAGTACAAATATATCAGCTTTCTCAAGTCACTGTCTTTAAAAGTGTGTGATATTAAGCCAGAGAGCAGCATCTCTGTTTTCTTTCCCTTTGCATCTGGAAAACTCATGATCAAGAATATATTTCTGTAGATTTAGAGTCTAAAATGTCATCACATGCTGAGGCTAATAAGAACATGTAATAATAACTGCTGTGAGAGTTCATTCCTTGTCAGCCCTATTTTTATTTCATTTAAAAATAATAATTTCAATGCCCATTGCAGTGCCTCTGAACACATTTACATACCAAAATCATATTTATACTTTATAAAAAACAAAAACAAAAAAAACAACATCCAAATCATTCAGATCTGAAGATGGCCTGGGCTCCCAGCAAAGAAAAATTGTGATTTTAAAGTGGATGATCGCTGAAGTGGGAATCAGTAGAGAGAAGATTCAGAGTCATAGATATAGAGACGCTGGAGACCTTGCAGTTATCTGGTGTTTTCAATGTTAGAATGAAATTCCACTCACTAATGGTGTGTTCAGTGTATCTGTTTCTGAGCACTAGCTCTCCCGATCTTCTGTATAAAAATCACGCAAACATGGCAAGCATCTCCTTAGATCTCAAAGTTTTCTTCATTAGACAAAGCATGCTGTAGGTGCATGTGTGTGAGTCCATGTGTGTATGTGTTTGCATGTGTGTGTGCATGAATGTATGTGTGCACATTTGTGTATGTGCATAATATTTTAAGCAAATCAACAGAAGCTAGGCTAGAACTTATTTCATGATTCAAAATAGCCAAGGTTCAGAAATATATGTTTCTTCTTGTTAGGATGTCTTTGCAGTCAGGTGACTAGGGGAATGTTTGGATGCCTTCAGCATCAATAGCTTTGATATTGGCCCTCACATAATTGCATCCATGTCTCTGATAGTGTAGTAGATGTCCCCTTTCGTCCTTTCCCTCCTCCCCACATTCCACGCTCTTCGTGGAGCTCTAATTATTAGATCATTATTATCTGCTTTTTCTTCTATGGAATACTCTTAACTTCTATTTCTTCCAATAAAGCATTTTCTTATTCCCTGACTTCCCAGGTAAACTTTGTATAACAAAATCTCAAAATATCATTGATTGTCACATTTAAAATTAGTCAGCTATTGTGGTATTACACTTATTCAATCATCAATTGTCTATCCATATATTATAAACTCTATGGGGGAAACAGATTAGTTTTCTTATTGCTCACATAGATAGATACAGTGCTAAATTAAAATTTGGTGCACTGGAGGTGGTAAGTGAATCTTTGTTGACCAAAACATTAAATGGATTTTTAAAATGTAAAAGGAATATTTGGGGCTGGAGCAATGGCTCAGTAGTAAAGAACACTGGTTGCTCTTACAGAGGATCTGGGTTCAGTTCACAGCACTTATATGATGGCCAATCTGTAAATCTAGCACCAGAGTAATTTGATGTCCTCTTCTGACCTCACCGGCATTACAAAATACAATTGCATTTACATACATGCTAGCAATAAACTCATACATAAAATAAAATATTAAAATATAAAATAAAAATTTAATAAATAAGAATTTCAAGGAGAAAACTTGGAAGACATGAAAATAGATTCAGTTAATAGAGTGAGCTGAATCCTAACTGCCATTGTGTGTGTGTGTGTGTGTGTGTGTGTGAACATTTATACATGTCAATTAATTAAGGAGGTAACTGGGAAGAGAGGTGAGCCATGGATGAGATGGAATCCAAGTGCATAAGTGAGGGAAGGTAAGAAAGTAGGAATGGATCTCATTAGGCATTCTTAGATTTTTCTTTCTCTCCAGGCTCTAAGAGTGAGACCCATTCATTTTTGTGAAAAAATGGATATTTAAGTATTTGAAGTATTGAAAAAGACAGGTCTGTATCCAGTGTCATTAGGCAGTACCAGGAGAGATGGTGGTATGACAGATGAAAGGAAGAGGACAAAATAAACATCTATGAAACCTTCCACAGAGTATAGGCATCCAGGTTCAGGCAGTTCCACATAGCAAACTGCAGAAATGTCTCTTTCCAGTTCTCAGAGAAGGAGATGTGAAGACAGGATTAAGTACAGGGAACTTCTGTGGGGGATGGGATGGTGGTGAGTGGTGGAAGAGATAGCAGTGGGTGGGCAGGTGAGACCATAAATAGTGTTCAGAGAGTAGAAATGAGAATTGAGAAATGTCTCAGTTCAGTAGTGCAGTACAGTAGTGCCCTTCTAAGAAAATGTGGCCCACCCATTGCGGAGTCCCAGTACTGTGGTTGCACTTTACAGAAGCAGCCATTGCACATGAGTCAGTGAGTTAGTACAAGAATGGCCACTGTGTTCATCACTGAGAGGGACAGCCTTGGAAATAATGATCTCAGGTCAGACACATCCAGATGGAGAACACTTATGGGTGTTGTTATATTTTGCTACCTCTACTAGGAGATCTGAGAGGTGGAGTTAGAGTGGGCCATAACGCCTCCTTGAGGAGCCACCTTAAGAACCATATTTACTGTGGAAGTATTTTTATAAACACATATATAATGTCTAAATGACATGAATAATATTGACATATACTTTATAAATATTTTAAAATTATTTTTATTTAGTTATTTTGCTTTTATGTATATGAGTGCTTTGCCTGCATATGTAAGTGTATCTATGTTGTCCAATGCCTGCAGAGTCTGGAACTCTGTGTGAGATTCCCTATAATTGGGTATGAGGATGATTGCTAGCTGTCATGTGGATGCTGGAAACAGAACCCAGATCTTCTGTAAGAGCAACTACTGCTCTTAACTGCTGAACCATTTCCCCAGCTCCAACATATATGACATATAGCTCAATTTGTTATATCTGAAATCTGAAAGAGATCTTTTTATAAGTGTAGGAAAAGGTCTGTTTATTCTTAATACTGACTATTTTAGTATCTGTGATTTCCTTTTGGATATACTTTAACTGCTTTGGAATTTTGTTTCTTAAACAAAGATATACATACAAGATTGTAAAAAGGAATGGTTTGTTAAATATTATATAGGAGCCAGGCGTGGTGATACATGCCTTTAATCCTAGCACTTGGGAGGCAGAGGCAGGTGGATCTCTGTGAGTTCAAGGCTAGCCTGTTCTACATGGTGAGTTTCAAGACAGCTGCACCCTACAGGGAAACCCTGTCTCAAAAAGACCAAAAAAATATTATAAAGGAAATATATCAGTGATGCAAGTTTCACATGTAAAGAGGGGGATAAGGTAGAGAAGATTCCTGGATATGTTTGACTATGGCCAAAAAGTAAAAGACAAAACTCACAGATTAGAATGCAGAATTATAAGACTAATGAATAGAAACGTAGAATGACTTTCTAAGTCTGAGCACACTCTTGCTCTGGACACATGCTGTTCTCCCGTCTGCCTCTTCTTCCCCCTCTTCAGGCTCCTTCCATCTGCAGTCAAGAGCAGAAAAGATGACTGCTGGGCTCAGCCTACTTTGACTTCATATTCAGTCCCTGACTCAAGCCCACGGAAAAAAAAAATGCCACCTCCATCTAGAGCTAGTCTTTCCACTTTAACTAATATATTCTATGACTCTCTCATACACGTGTCCAGAGGTATATTTCATACTTGAGTCTAGATCTTGTCAGCTTGACAATCTATTTTAACTGTCACACAGAACATGATACAGTTAGTGGAAAAGTATTTCTGTGGGTGATAAGCAAGTCTCTCTCTCTGACGACAAATTTATTTCATCCTTTTATTTTATTGACCTGTAAATTTTGTAGTTTGGAAAAGTATTGCCTACAACAAAATGAAATAATTTCTATTTTTTTTAATTTTATTTATTTATTTTTTATGTGTATGAATGTACTGTCTACATGTAGGTTTGTACACCCGTGTCGTGCAATGCCACGGAGGTCAGAAGAGGGTCTCAGATTCCCCTGGAACTGGAGTTCTCCTGGAATTGGAGTTACAGACGGTTCTCAGCCGCCATGTGGGTGCTGGGGATCGAACCCGGGTCCTCTGCAAGAGCAGTAGGTGCTCTCAACCACTACTGCTAAATAATTTCTTTTAAAAGTACAGTAGAAGCAAAAGCAGAGGATTCTGTGGGTGAGACTAGAAAGGACCTTAAAGTGAGATGAGTAAACACAGTACCTGCAGACTCCCCTTGGGAATCCAAGAGATGACTAGACAGTCCCTGCAGACTCCCCTGCAGAATCCAGGAGATGACTAGACAGTCCCTGCAGACTCCCCTTGGGAATCCAGGAGATGACTAGACAGTCCCTGCAGACTCCCCTGCAGAATCCAGGAGATGACTAGACAGTCCCTGCAGACTCCCCTGCAGAATCCAGGAGATGACTAGACAGTACCTGCAGACTCCCCTTGGGAATCCAGGAGATGACTAGACAGTCCCTGTAGACTCCCCTTGGGAATCCAGGAGATGACTAGACAGTACCTGCAGACTCCCCTTGGGAATCCAGGAGATGACTAGACAGTACCTGCAGACTCCCCTTGGGAATCCAGGAGATGACTAGAAAGTACCTGCAGACTCCCCTTGGGAATCCAGGAGATGACTAGAAAGTACCTGCAGACTCCCCTGCAGAATCCAGGAGCATCAGGAAGAAGGTAAGCTCAGGTTAAATATCAAATGAGGTTGCACATACTCTTTAAATATTTACACTTGTCCAAAGAAGCTAAAGATTTTAGAAAAAATTACATTTCAAGGACAAGTGACAAAGGAGGAGGAGGGACAATGTCAACCCGAGACCCATGTTCATGATGCAGTGCTGAACACCACGTTAGAGACTCTGGGTACTGCTGTAAAACAAGACCCTAAGATGTTTGAACCACAATGTACTTCAGCAAAATCTCAAGCCTGAAATAGAACAAAATTTGGTCTATGCCTCCAGAGAGAAAAATTTGGGCTCAGAATGAAATTGAATATGATTTACATAGTTTCTCTTAGACCATATTAATTGTGCAAAGTTGTTTATTAACATTTCATACATAGACCAGTACTGTACTTAGAACATTACTACATCCATTATCCACCCATCCTTTGCCTTTCTTTGTTCCTGATTTTTTACCCTAAGTTTCTTTTCTATTTCCTTTACCCTATAAGTGAGAGAAAATCCAAGATACTTGTCTTTCTCTCTGGCTTATTAAGTTCCACAGGATGGTCTCCAGGACCACCTATTTTCCTACGATTGACAGGATTTCAGTCTTGATGCATGGGTAACTCAACACTGTATATGTATTGTTATTACCCTTTCTTCTGGTGATGCATACCTGTGGGCATTCCTTGACACAGCTGCTATGAATTATGCATCCACTTACATAACTTTACTACTAGAATGTACTTCTGAAGCCATGCAGTGAACTAAAAAACAATAGACCTAAACAACAAAGGGTTTTTTTTTTTTTTCCCCAATTAGGCAACATCCAGATATTTTCTAACTGAATGTACTATTTTTCACTTCCTTTTCTTAATCGAGTTCTGAGTCTTCCATATCTTATTTTTCTAAACCTAGATTTTTTTGCACATGTATTTTCCAAATCTTTGATTTCCAGATATCTAGAACATAGCCAAGTTGGTCGGAAAAGCTGCACTGCAAATCTGCAAGGGCTCCTGGGATCTAAAAGGTGAGTGAACTCCGTTAGTCTGCGCTTATGCAAGAAAAAGAAGTCTGCCAGTAATGTAGAGAATGTAGATATATTTTTAATCTAAATTTATTCCTGAAGCATTCTCTCCGGCAATGCTAGTTATTAAATCTCTAGTTACACCGCACAGCTGAGCAAGACTCGAAGTGAATGAACTCAAAGACCGAGAATTCGAATCCTTTTTCTTCTGAGAATGTAATTGCTCCCAAAGTGCTTTACTCTTCGCATTTGAACTACACGTAAAGAAATGGCTAGATAGGTTCCAAACCAAACTAGTGCTGTTTTATCGTTTTTTACTAGTAATGCATGGTTTTGTTTTTAGCCATTTGCCAAAGTTTAAACAATAGGTATAAAACATCTCTCAGATCAAACATTTAATAAAATTCTTTTCCACTTATAATGATACACTGTGTGGCTGGGAACTAGGGAGTACAGTGTGTGTGTGTGTGTGTGTGTGAGAGAGAGAGAGAGAGAGAGAGAGAGAGAGAGAGAGAGAGAGAGAGAGAGAGTGAGTATGTGAAAGGGTCACGGACGTGCTGTGTGGCAGTTACAGCTACATTAAATGTACACAAATATTTTCATATTCCTGACTCCCTTTGCGTTTAAGCAGTCCCTGAGAACACAAACAACAGAAATCAAATCAGTGTCCCCAAAGTACAAAATAATTTCTTTGAGGAAAATGATACATCACTTAAAAATATAATTTCTTACATTTATCATTCTTTTTCATGAACACCTTGCCTTTACACAATGAATATTACAGAAGTTTAACATGTCTGAAAGCAAAGTTCCTTTCTCCACATCCTAGGCTCTTGCCTGGTCTTCTCTGGCCCAGCTCAGAGCTGGGTCACCTACTGGATTTCTTCTACTGGATTTCTTCCTCATTTTACCCACCTGCCACATTCTGCTATCTGCTCAAGAATTTGCTGCTATCATATTCTCTTTTCAGCCACCTGGAAATGTTAACATCCTGTCTAATATGCTTTATTTTTGATAAAATTATCCAGCAGCACCTGTTATAATGATAGGATCTCTCAGGAGAAGTGGAGAAAAATGGTGTGTTTTAGATAAATAGAATAGGAGGTTCGAGAGAAAAAATGGGATGTTTTAAGATAAATAGAATGATCCCACAGAGTGCATGCTACCAGACAGAAAATAAATTGGGTGGGTTAACACTGATAATACCCGTTTCCTAATCTCTCTTATTGTTTCAAATAATGATTTGAAGTATAGATATTTATATATGAACCCTCATTAAAACATGATAGCTTCTGTGGGCATAGAGAAAACAAGGATATGAATCTTCTTTAATAGAAGCAGAAAAAAAAAAAACTATTCAAAGCAGTGAAGATCCCAATCTTGATTGTTATTCTGCAACACTGGTGTTCCAGACAGCAAACATCAATAAAGGAAATGGGAAAAGTTTTAGCTTTTAACATTTCACATATAAGTACTTTAAGTTCTTATCTAAATATTTATTAAGCAAGTCCATAATATCTAAAATTGTTTGCTTTTCTCTCTGTTAATAGCTAAGAATTCTTGGTGAAATTAAACAGGACCTAAGGGTATTATTATATTCTAATATGAAACAGCCAATGAAATAAGGAAGGGAAATGAAGCAGCAAAATAAACGTGATTCAAAGCATCGATGTGACATGACATTTAAATATACTGCCACCAAAACCCAGAGAGTTGGGACAATTTTCATTAAAAATAAGGAACTATTTTCCTCCCACAATTATTTGATTTTATTAGCATTTAATAGAGCCAACGAATACTTTTGTACCCAAAATATATTTTCAAGGAACAAGAAAATTAAATTCTTAAAATAATGTGCACATAAATACTGGATACCCAGTTGAACTCAATAAAAAATGACTTATTCCTTAATTCGACATAAATTCTTATTTAAAAATTTTCATTACATTTATTTATCTGGGTATCTATTTATTGTGTGTGTGTGTGTGTGTGTGTGTGTGTGTGTGTGTGAGAGAGAGAGAGAGAGAGAGAGAGAGAGAGAGAGAGAGAGAGAGCATAGGTACTCAAGTGCCTGCATGTACCACAGGCTTCTCCAGAAAGTCAGAGCACAATTTGAGGGACTCAAATTGTTCTCTCCTTCCACCATGTGAGTCCTGTATACTGAACTTAACTCACCAGGCTTCTGAGTAAGTGCTTTTTCCCACTGAGCCATCTCACCAGGCCATGGTATATATGCTAATCAAAATATCTTTCTTTTTTTTTTTAATTTTTTTTAATTTTTTTTTATTTTTCAGGGATTCTACAATACAATGACACAGTTGTTTGCAGATAACAATGATGTTACTCAGTATGTCATGCAATTAAGTAATTGGTGCATTTTGCAAGTATCTATGTCCAAATTTTGAACAACCCAAGGTTCCCATAGTCCAGTTGGAGAAGCTTGTATGCACAGGCATGTTGATCAATCAGGTGTCCAGACTATATTCCTATAGTCTCATGATTCACCCCTATCTCTCCACAGCCCTTACAATCTACACGCCTCCTCTTCCGCCAAGTTTGTTCCCTAGGCTTTGGGGAAAAGGGGCACAAATTGGTGAGAAGAAAACAGTCTAATCTCTTTGGAGTTGTCATTTTGGACTGCGGTCTGTTCAGTTTGTTTCTCTTCACAGATTGACAGCTTTCACAGTTGATACCTTTTCATTCATACTAACAAGCTCAAGCTATTGGATGTACAGCATTTAAGCAGTACACTTATTGTGTCAAGCTAAGCTGTGAGCATAGACCACAGATGCTTGATGGTATGCTAATCCACAAAATGTGGTTTCTCTATAAAGGGTGAACAGAGTTCTTATTGTGGCTAATATAAACACGCCTAACCACAGAGGACATAAGCTTGTGACATCGCGCTGTGAGTTTTCCTCCAAGGAGGAGCTAATAGCCAAATAGTTTGTGGATATAATATAGACACTTGGCTGCCACTGTTTGCACACTATCTCCAGGCAGTTGAGGCGGTAGCTGATATTTTCGTAGGAGTCTTGTTTGTCTCAGGAGAGACCCCAATATTTTTTGCTGAATTGCTGTAAGTGGCTTTTGGTAATGTTCTCTAGCATTTCAGAGGCCAGTGTACATTAGCAAGTGACATAACATTTTTTTCATGCTTACAACAGGCCTTCAACAACAGGGACACTACCTTTCTTGCATATATCCCACTTAGGCAAAAGGCCTTTATAATGGGGGGGGGGCGCGTGTTTAGATTCCCCTAGCAACATCTCCTAGGCAGAATAATTCATGCTGATAATCAGAGCTTTCCTGTAGTACTAATTTTGGCTTAATTACACAACTTATAAACACTTTTACTATTGAATTTGGCTCAATAGAGAAACAACCTTTCACAGTTTCCTATGCCTATCTAATCAGTAATACAATTGTGCCTGTTATAGGAAATTTACCACCGCAACAATTGGCTCTAGTTTACAGTTTGGGAGTGTTTCATTACCATCCTGTTTCCTATTCAAAAAAAAAATGAAAAAAAGAAAAAAAACGAGGGGGAGAGCTCGGAAGGTTTCTCAGCATTCAGGGTCCATTATTAACAGGCAACCCCAATATTATTCAGAGAGTCTCAGTGACTGCTGTCTCAGCGAGTCTTGACTGTTCCCTCATTCCACTTAATGTTTAGGTGGGTCAACCTCTCTGCTGACATTCCCCAGCTCACTCCTGCACAGGCCAGAGGAGTTTGTATGTTTTCAGGCATTAGATTGGTTGAATTTTACCTGTGGGAACATAAAATTCTCATCCCATTGTTATTTTAAGATCAGAAAAATTGAAATATCAATAGGATTGATTGAAACAAGTTTTCCCTTTGTATCCCAGAAAGGATAGTACTCCACCTCCCCCCGTCCCTCTTTTCTTCCTTTTTTTCTTTTTTTTTTTAGGTTTTTTGTTTTTGACCTATGATGCCTAAGTTGTATTACATACCCATAAACAGGAGCCAAAGGCATAAGCTTTCATTACATTTACCCAAAAACTGGTTCTCATTGACTGTATGCTACGTATTTGGGAAGGAAATTTAGCTTAGCATCCTTTAAACTTGTCGCTACAAGTAAAAAAAAGTGTGTTTAAGTGATTATTGTGTTATTCAGTAAAAATATATAGGCCATTTGAATACCTTAACCCGATAAAATTATAAATAAGACCAATTACATTTTATATTCCGATTGGTTCAATTGTATTACCATTTCCACCAAAACCTACACCTTAAATTTAAAATCTAAACAATTCACTAGAGATGTTTAACATACTATATATTCATTAACTGATTGTGCTTCATTAGTAGGACTGGCAGCTGCCCTGGGCAACCCGGGTCAAGCCATTTGAAAGGAAACAGCCAGAACTGATTAGCAGTCCAAGAGTGACATCTCCAGACAAAGTGACTTTGTGCTTCTTGTCCACCTTGCCCATCTCTAAGCCTAAGGAACAATCTGTAGGAGAAGGGGGAGGGGAGTGGTATATTGTAGGAGCGGCATTGGGTTTGTAATGCGTTAAAGATTATGACAATATAGTTGCGGAACATTTATTTGATCAATTTATTGAAACATTCAAGGCCCTCAGCTAGATGGTGGGAGCCTTGGGCTCATGTGGGCTGGGACTACAATCTGCTTGCAAATTGGTTTTATATGCAGGATCTTGTGCTGGGATAAAAAGAAAGGAGCTAGATACTGACATTTGAACTAAACTTGGGTATATAAATATGCTAGTTGTTTTTATTCATAGTTAGTATTGGGTTGGGCTCTATATTTTTCTGAAATACACAACGTCACAGTGTAAAACTCTTTTTATCCTGTAGGACCAATTTAAAAGAAATTAAGATTAAAATTTTTACTTACCAAATAATAGAAGTCTTAGTCCAGTCTTAAAACGTGTTAAAGAGGCAAAGTTGTTTATTGGGTAAAATTTATTAGCAGGTCTCAACATCTGCCCACAGCTTTCCACCAAGTATAGGATATTTCAATGCTTAGTGAATTGTTTAGATAATTTTTATATTATTATTTATTTATTTATTTTTTGTATGTGTATGAAATGTATGTCTGCATGCAGGTCTGTGCACCCATGTCGTGCAATGCCGCGGAGGTCAGAAAGAGGGGTTCCGGATTCCCCTGAACTTGGAGTTCTTCTGAGTATGGAGCTTAAAGACGGTCTTAGCGCCATTGCTGGGTGCTGGGGATCAAACCGGGTCCTCTGACCAAGAGGCGTCGGTGCCATTAAACCGCTAGGCTATCATTCTCAGCCCCACAAATACTTTTCTTGGGGTGGTCATGTAACTCAATTGGAATAGAGAATTTGCTTTAGCATGCACAAAGCCCGCGGCATTTTGATCCCCATCACCCACATAAACCTATCATGGTAAGGACACCTCTGTACTCCCACTCTTCAGGTGCACAGATGTGTCGGACAATCAAATTTTTTTTAATTTTTTAAAATTTTATTATATTCTGTACTGCTGTATGAATTGTTTAATGTATGCTTATGTAGGTTGTGCACCCGTCGTTCTGCAATTGGTCGCGGAGAGTCAGGAAAGAAGGTGTCGTGATTCCCTGCACAACTGGAAGGTAACTTCTCCTGGAATTGGGTTAGTTACAGGACAGTTCTAGCCGCCATGTGGGTGCTGGGGAATCGACCCGGGTCCTATGCAAGAGCAGTCGGGTGCTACTAACCGGGCTAGGCTATCTCTCCAGAACCCCAGGACAACTCAAAATATTTAATGTCATCCTAGGCTCCATAGCGCAACAAAGATGAGCTGACCCACCTTATCACTCATGGCCATTTTTGTTTTGATTTCAGATATGGAAATTAAAATTTAATGCTATATTATTGTATACTTTAACTTCAAAGTTTAGTTTTGATAAAATGTATCCTTTCTCCATGAATAATGGAGAAATTTTATTATAACGTTCATATAAATGAATGCCATATGGTCCATGGTAAGTGAGGATGAGATAATAAGCCTAAACAAACTAACACAGGAAAAGAAGGAGAGTACCACTTCTGTATTGATGTCTGTTTTTGTGCTGTGATTAAAACACCAGGACCAAGGGAACTAAATAGGAAGAAGAGTTATTTGAGCTTCAATGCAAGTCCCAGGAATCTAGAGTCCATCATGGCAGGAAAGCATGTGGAGGAGGTGGGCGAGAGGGAAACTGAGGACTCACATCACCTCCACGAGGCATAGGAAGCAGAGGACTGAGAGGGACTGGGCACTTACAAGGCTTAAGAACTTTAAGAACTCTCAATGCCCCCCCCCCCTCTTTGCACTTCTCCAAGCCCGACTACTCCTAGTGAAACGTCCCCAAACAGCACCACCAAGTTGGGACAAAACGTCCAAACACTTGGAGCCTGTGGAGGGGGCGCTCTCGCTCTCGCTCCGTGCTCTCGCTCTCATTTCAAACGGCCATCCCACTCTCTGGCTCCCTAGGTTCCATGAACCATATAAAATGCAAAAGGGACTGTGGGGTTGGGCCAACAGCACTGAAATTGGTTTTACATACGAAGGACTGTATACTCATTGGAATATCACTTATAGCTTAAAAAATGGAAAAAAAAAAAAAAAACCTGAAAGATGAAGGACAGTTATGGCAGAATACATGATCTGGGATGGGGTGGGGGTGGGGGGGAAGGGAAAGGGAAATATGCCCGATCTGAATTGGAAAATGATGTACGAAATGCATAAACCATCAATAAAAATAAAATAAAATAAAATAAAATAAAATAAAATGCAAAATGCATCTAATCCACCTTTAAAAGTCCCAATAGTCTTTACCAGTCTCAACACTATACAAAAGTCTAGAGTGCAGAATCTCTGAGACTCAAAGCAATCTTTTAATTGTAAAGCCCTGTGAAATTGAAAGACAGACTTCATACGTCCAACATACAAAGAAACCAAACACACATTTTCATTCAAAGGGAGGAATGGGGGCATAGTGAAGAAATAATGGACCAAAATAAGACCAAAATCCAGAAGAGCAAACACCAAATCCCACAGCTCCATCTCCAACAACATGGACTTTACTTCCAAAAGGCTCAGATGACTGAGCCACTCCAGCTTTCCTCATGCAACATTTCTTTCTTGGCTGGTGCCACTCGCTTTGTGCAGTCCTCCTTGGCAGATGCCTCATGGCTCTAGCATCTCAAAGGTTTTGCCTCCACTGTCAACAGGCTTCACCTTCACAACTCCATCTACTTGCTTGTAGGGCCTTTATGCAGGGACGACCTCTGCTTGCTGCTGCCTTGGCTGAGCTCTGAAAGGCTGGAGGAAGAACTGTCATTGTTCAATGTCTTTGCGTCATGCGTGATTGCATTCCACAAGCTGTTCTTCCGTTCTTGGCTCAGCTCCAGGACTTGTCTCCTGTCTGAAGGCGGACAGTCTCTAGGCTACGCCCTTGCAAGAAGGGGGGAGGGAAAACCCGCAGATCACCAGTGGAAATGAGCAGACTTACAGGAAGAAGCTGGGGAGATAGTAACGCCGTTTATTTTCTATCAGTGAGGTCTATATATTGAAGGCTACTGTGATCTGGGCAAAGAAGTGGGGTGCAGGAGGAAGGGAGGGGTGAGCCACCTTGGTTCTAATCTGGGGGCTGCAGAGCTCCGGTTTGTGCAACAGGTTTGACATTTTGCTCAATTCCTCAAGGGAAGGGGCCTGGAACTTTGCAGAGATAGGGCGAAGCAAGAATCTTTGTAATATCCCAAAACTTCCTGCTAGATAGATAACTCACAGAGGCAACCAAATGCCCACAGAGATATCAGATAACGGGATATCTTCCAGGACAGGTCTTACACGTCCTTGCTTCAAACCACACACAAAGTTTCATTCCCACAGATTACCCCTTTTACTCTAGTATCTTTCAAGCTTTTAAAGCCAGAAGGATGTGAAAGACACTGCCAAATTAGGCTTCCATCCTAGAATGGACTCAGTCCAGCTTCATCCAGAATACCAGAAGCGTTTTTCTGCTGTGGCTTTCTGGGAGTAGAAAACCCTTCCAGCTTTCTCTTTATCAAGTTGGCATCCTAGCTGGGTGTGATCTTGATGGAGGCACTCTTTCCATTGTTTAAATGCAAATCTTTAGCCCTCTCCTTAATGATGCTAACCTCCTTATGGAAGGGATCTTCTGCACCAGCCTTGGATCCAAAATTAATCTCCCTAGTGCTCTTTTCAATCTGAACTGTACATGCTGCATTTTTTTCTGACCCATTTTCTCTTTTTCACTGAAGATCTGCATAATAGTCACCATTAATAGCTAACCCACCATTTCCATATTAGGCTGCCTTGAAATTTCCTTCTCCAAAGAAATCAGTCCATTGCTTTTTGAACTTAGCTTCAGGAAAGTTCTTCGGCTGTGGGCAGACCTTAGCCAGATTCCTTGCCAAAATATCCCAGTTGCTGTCTATTTCCCTCTGGAACTACATTGCACTACTTCCAAGCATCTAATAGAATAGACCATTAAGCTCTGCTTACAACAGTCAATGCTTTTCTAGTCCAAACTTCTAAAGTCTTCCACATTCCTCCAACACCCCACTTCATTGGTGTGTGTGTCACAGCAATGCCCTGTGATCTTATTATCAACTTCTATTATCGGTTAGTTTTCTGTTGCTGTGATAAAACACCATGACCAAGGGAACATATAAATGGAAGTATTATTTTGAGCTTATGGTTCCAGGGGTAAAAGTAGGCAGAGAGGATAACTGAGCACTCACATCCTCCAACAGGCACAGGAAGCAGTGGTATCTGTACACACCTCCTAAACCTCCACAATAGCTCCACTAATCGGGGTCAGGATGCCCAAGCGCTGGGAGCCTATGGGGGCCATTCTCATTCAAACCACCAGAAATACTTAATAGTTTTTTTAAAGGACTTGTTATAACATTTGTATTTTTGTACAGTAGAGGATAAATGTCAGCTGTATTCCATTCTAGTAATAAAATTATCTAACACTTAGAAAAATATATAATGGCAGGCACTTCCTTTGAACTATCTAATTATTTAAAGGGGCTTTGAGTTTTAACTGGAAGGTTACTACCTCTTCAACAAATTTGTACTTGTTTATCTTAAAGCTTACTTTTTTTAATTTTATTTATTTTTCTATGTGTATGAATGTACTGTCTGCATGTAGGTCTGGGCACCCGTGTCGTGCAATGCCGCAGAGGTCAGAAGAGGGCGTCGGATTCCCCTGGAACTGGAGTTCTCCTGGAATTGGAGTTTCAGATGGTTCTCGGCCGCCACGTGGGTGCTGGGGATCGAACCCGGGTCCTCTGTAAGAGCGGGCGGCGCTCTTAACCGCTAGGCCATCTCTCCAGCCCCTTAAAGCTTAATTTTTAAAAATTGAAAATAAGACGCCATAATGCGCCAGGCCAGGTACACAGCTCTACAGCACTAGGCGGGGTCTGGCGGGGGGCAGCTGGGAGAGGGTCTCGCTGTGAACCCATCTACGGGGTCCCCGGCCCAGAGGGACCGCGCTCGGGTGAGCAGGGTCGCGTTTCCCTCTGCTCTGGTCCCGGCTGGACTTGTGGGCGGGAACCGGGGTCGCAGGGGAGACGCCATAA